>DWAO01006703.1:0-10733 GCA_018230605.1 Heliconius congener
GGAGTCAGCCTAGCTGATCGAATCCGCAATGAAGAGGTACACAGAATGGCAGGTATCAGCGAGGATGTCACGTTAAGTTAAGTTAACTTAAATATTTTCGTTCATAGATATTTCCATTGCTCATATACACTTATATTTACTTGGTCTAAATAAAACTTTGTTATATACTCATCTTTACTTGATATGATTATTATTTTTTTGGTCGAATGTGCTAATCTTAACAACTGATTTGGATCGAAAAATATTTTAACGTCGTGCATTTATAGGGGAACGGGAATGCCTCTGAAATTAAGCGAAAAGTGAGAAATAAAAGTGTCTTAATGAGAACAAAGTGTCTTAACACTAGGTTCTCATGTCCCCTCTGCCTACCACGCTAATTGCAGAATACAGTGAGAAGCTAGAAAAATAGAGAAGAGCGATTCATCGTAACCCTCTGTACCTGCGTTCAGTATTACCTTCTGCAATTAGGACCTTTTTCTATTTCAATTTGACCACGCCGACGAAACCACAGAAAAGAGGTAGTATACGATGATGATTTTGATTTTCAAAACCATTATAATCAGATTTTGTATGTAGGCAGCCTAAGCCTAACCCAGCGTCAGTTAGCTATTTTCACACCGGATGCGTCTAGCGATCCATGACCGTCGGACACGACATTCGCAAACATACATATGTACGCAATAAAACTAAAATATTAGTCTGACTTCTGTCCATTTGTTATACTTTTTTGAAATGCACGCCCAATATAGTTTTTGCGTACAAATTAAGCGCTTTACATGTCCGTGAAAGTCATTGTAGAGAGTGACAACGAGCGGCGTTTAGTTCCGGTACTCAACACGCAATTTCTGTAATTCGTACGGTAAGTGGAAAATGGAGTATCTTAACACTAGGTTCTCTTTGGCTACCAATTGCTATATGCATAAAAAAGTAATGTATACAAAATGAAGGTAATTAAAAAATGTTTAAAAAAAAACGTAGAGATTATTTCAGCAGTAATATAAGTGCAGTGGAAAAAAAAATTTGCAATCGTCACTAAGTCGGTAAATCTTTTTTCTTACTGTTCTTAGAACAGTTTCTTTTATGTATATTACGAAAGTATTGAAATACAAAAAAAAACTGAAAAAAAAAGAGTTTTACAATTATTTCTCACAGAATATATGGTCATAGATGTGAAAATAATATACGCTATTAAGAATGGAGCCGCCATACTCAGTCTAAATCAGCACGGGAGGCCTGAGCAATTGCGGCCAATTATCTCAGTAGATATTTAGGTCAGAGGCACACTGAGTTTTGTTGGTTTTAAATTAAGCAAAAAGTTGAATATATAGTTATATACCGATAGATAAAAGATTATAATACAAATCGCGTTACAGAAAATATTAAATATATATATATATATATATATATATATATATATATATATATATATATATATGTTATTAGAATAAACAATATATGTAATTACCACAACAAATACTAATATTTTCATATTTTCCTGAAAATATGAGAGTGATTTTATCCATCCATTACATAAATATCTTTACTAAAAGTTATATAAAAATAAATTTTGTTTATTTTCTTGAGTTCGCACTCCATTTCACAAAATAAAAGAAATCCCAAAACAAATCCTATGTTTATTGCATTTAAAACAAATACGTAGTCTGTGTGTGATTTCCTTAGTGATTGACAAGCGAGCTTAACTTAACAGTCCCGATTGACAGATGCGTCTGTCGGTAGGTCTCCGGAGACAGCGATATGTCACATATACGTCCCAACATTAAACTAAAGTAATTGTTGCAACCAATACTGATTATATTAATGTTTTGTGTATATTAATATCTTTTTATATTTTGAAATGTTAAATAATTATTTCATTTCCTCGAGTGGAAATCGAACCTACAACCACGCGCCACCACTGGCTTCGTTTTTTTAATATTATTGAAGTATTATTCTATACTAAGGACAGAAAAATATTTTACAAAACGTAATAAGAATTTTAACATAGCGGAACTTGAACGCGCGCCTCTTGGAAATCCTCTATACCCTATTGCCACTGGGCGATACGTTTTTATGCCACTAAAGCCATATAACAGGCAACGTCAATATTGTTATACGCTTGTTACTTTGCGAGTTCAGCGATCCAAACATGATTGTTAAGAATCAATCATTCTTGAAGAAGGAATACTATATCTTAAAGTTTTTATTCTTATATTAATACGATTTTCAAGAGGAGCGGATTCGAGTCTCGCTTCGTTAAAATGTTTATAACTTTTCCAAAATATACGATCAACTTTTCATTGTCAAACAGAAAAGAAATTCCAAGTATTCTGAAACCATAATAAGGAAAAATCCAATCAAATTTAATAATAACAGTAATAAAATTATTCAAACGGAAGCCACAGCCGTAATAAATCAACAGAGTTACCATTTTTTATCTCGTGACTTCATGCAAATAAAACAACCTATTGAATTCATAACGGCATTCATCTTTGTATTGTATTGTTCTTATCTAGATTAATCACTTCGTAGGAACTGATCATGAAATTGAAATAATACTGAGATGTTGTTGTTACCATCTTCTTACAAAATGTATAGAATTTGGTTAAATTACCAAATATATAAATGTAAAATAAGAATTAAATAAAAGAAATGTAGATGGAGGCATTGCGTGTTGAATGACGGAACATAACGCCGTGCTTCGCCTGACATTATAAGTGATAACAATATAAATTTAAATAAATATTTTCCCCCGAGTGGGTATCGAACCCACAACCAGTCAAGTTTACAGTCGCACACCTGTGCTACTTCGCCACGACTGGTATCATTTAATTTTTATTTTTATCTCAGGATTTAACTATACAATCATACTAGAATGAACACTAAGTAAACAGGAATAACTTAAAACTTAATTAGTACAAGATAGGACCAAAAGGTATATACAGCAGCATAATCTCATAATTACCTTTTTAAATAACCTAGTTTATAAATTTATACAATCATCAGTACATTTCTAGATTGTATTTAAAATTTGGTTTGGCAGAGAGAGAAACTCGGGTAGTGGAAACAAGCATAAATACGCATCTCAAAAGGGGCCTTTAAACCTATACTTGGGTCGCAAATCTCAGGCAATCTGAGATGAGATGATCTGGTCTCCTCACCCTGCGTCACTATGGGCATTTTGAATCCATATAACGCTGATTGCAATACACTTACTTCTCTATAGTTTCATTAAAAATAAAAGGTACGTCGTGCTTCCTTAATATTCATAATACATTATAAATTTCGTAACTTGGTATACTACCAACCCAATACATTTGGTATAAAGCTAAATTGGTACATTAGGCGTGTGAGTTATTCATCGCGATACAGAAGAAAAGGACATCTTGATTGCTGATGTCACATTTAATTGAAGGCGGGATACAAATCCATGAAGACGTTACGCTTTCTTGTCTTAATAGATTTGGATGTTTTTACTTACCTAAAGTAACAAAGGGCGGCTTTGTGTGTGGTGTCTCCTAAGCGGGATTAAGCGTGAAGTTATTATATTATTTAGTGCCTGAATGGATTCGATTCCCACTCGAATAAATGAAATATTTATTTATATTTATATTCATTCATTTCTTCGCTCTGGCGTCTGGGAAGAAGCACGGCGTTTCGCCACTCAACACTAATGCCTCCAAAATTCGTCGGAAGGTAGGGAAAAAGTATCTTAACATTCGCTTTCCTCTGCCTACTCTTCTTCTTCTGAGTGCGTGATACAGCGTGAACAGTGAATTGTTTGGATTTTTTTATTATATTATAATGTATTGAATAAAATAAAAATCATGGTAATATTAATATTTCAAATAAATACACGATTTTGTTTTTATATTCCTAGGCAGCCTGTATAAAAACGCAAAAATATGTAATAAAATTCATAAAAAACGTTCTATGTCTACTATATAGCATAACAGATGTAACAGATTCACGCCATTTACAGATTCAATCAAAGGTCACGGATACACTGAGGTTTCACTCCTTTATTGATTAATATTATTTGCCAACTATCGGTATCGGATTTCGCCCGCTTGAACTCTACGTATAATTGCCTAATATTATTGAAGCGTATTTCATTATTTTAGTATGGTTATGTGATACACTAACGATTATTACTATTTATTAAGTGTATAATACTATCTATCTTCTTCTATATATATATAAAGGACATGTACCTGACTGACTGAGGTAAGAAACGTGAAACTTGGACAACTGTTTATTTTTATAATCTGGACGTCCACTAAGAAGGGATTATAAAAAATGTTTCCCCCAAAAGGATGAAATTAAGGTTGAAAGTTTGTATGGATTTTTTTTTTCAAACAGCATCGATTTTTATAAAATTTGAAAGGACAATTTTTATACGTTTTCTAAATAACTACTGTTCTTTCTTAAATGTGGAAAAACACTTTGAAATGTAAAAAATGGCTATTAATATTTATATTAGATTTTTATGACAGAAATAAAGTAGTTGTAAAATTTAAAGCGTAAAATTCAGTATTTTATTCTTATTTATTTAACAAAACATTATTTCACACAAGCTGAAGCAGAAAATACATTAAGCAAATAAGAAGCAAACTCTATAATGACATATCGAGATAATGACTATCGAATAATAAACAATATCGATATTAAATCGAAGTTCAATATTATAAACATCAGTCACACAGAGCCGCCATAAGTCGATAATTATTTTGTTTCCAAATTCAATCATACATAATTTGTGTGACATTGCAAACTATCAAAATGAGATATTTTATTATTATTGTTTATTTCATTTATTTATTTAAATTTCCCTTTGTTCGCTCTGTTGTCGACGCAAAAGCGCGGCGTTAAGTTTCACCACTCAACACGCAATGCCTCCAGAATTCGACGGACAGTGGGGCACGGAATGTTTTAACACTAGGTTTCCTCTGCCTACCCTGCTGTGTGCGGGATACAGCGTGAAGTTGAAAGAAAGATTTCACAACAAAGTAATGGTTTAATATGAAAGATTGTGTTATCTTTGTTGGCGAGAGGCTGTGATAGCGGTGTTACAACAACTCGGTTATTTAAATAGAATTATGAAAATACATATTCAAAAGTTAGTTAACTCCATGTCTTTTAGTAGAATATATTAAAAAGTTAATTTTGCGACAGAATTATAGAATATTACTTTTATTATTGCGGTTTTTTTTATTATTACGATATTTGTATTATTACGATTATTGTCACCTTTATTTAGTAAAAATGTTTAAAAAAAAAACAACACGTAGATATTGAAATTATAACATTACAACTTCATATTTTTGTTTAGTATCCGCACATGTTATGATAAGCAGAGGGAACTTGGGGACGTAGCGTTAAGATACTCCGTTCGAAAATCGCAAAATTTACGAAGCTTCGCGCGCTGAGTGGCGAAGCTTAAGGCCGAGCTTTCTACTAGCAGAACGGGGTAAAATAATTTAAACATAATTAGTCCCTTTTATGGGGATCAAATCCACGACCACCGCGTGAGCAATCAGCCACTTCTCAACTGCGCCACAATAGCTTCAGCGTTAATTGTTTTATTTATATTATCCATAATCATTTTGTTTCCTCGCCATAAGGATATCCTCGATTGAGGCCGAGGCAATTTTTTACTCGTAAATTATAACATACATATTACCTTGCCTACGACCGGTTCGGTGGCCTACATTTTTATAACGTATAAATTAATTACTCAAAATGTAAAGCAATTCGTTTATTGATATGATTAATAAAATCTGTAGAGACATGTCCCGGCGTTAGGTTTTGTTTTCCTTCTTCCATCTTTCATCTTTAAAACAAGCTAACAACGGACAACAAAGTGATTTAAAAGTATATGATTATTTTTATGTGTATTTCATTAAAAATATTAATTATAGGTATAATTAACCAAAACGTAAACAAAATTCGTATATTGATAGAAAGCCGACTAACTTTGACTTTCTCTCAACAGTCTAGATCGTATAATACCTAGAACCCTGGATCCGTCTCTAATAAATACCATAGGAGGGAAAGTGAGACAACTGCACGCATGGAAATGAAGCGATGCAGAAATAAACGACAAATAAATTTAAACATTATGTTAGAAGTCAATAAAGTTCATTTTTGTATAGTAATTATATGATGTCTACATAGACCTTATTTCTTTACAATAAAGGTTATATTGAGTATAAAGTACAATTTTCGGCCTTGAGTGAAAGTGATTGCGGAACATATTATAGTCGTTTGTTATTTTGTGTGGCTGCAACATGTAAACATGTTATATAAATCGATTTGACAAAAATCGATATTAATATTTTAAATCGATATAAAGGATCTGTTTCGATAAATCGATTTGACAAAACTTGATATTAATATTTTAAATCGATATAAAGGATCTGTTTCGGCACGTGTGGAATGTGAAAGCGATAAACGTTTCTTGTGAACACAGAAACCGGTTAAAAAGTTTTATTTGGAGTAGGTACTGCTTTACTTACTACATTTTGAGTTAAAATCTAAAAACCTACATATTTCATATAAATATACATACTTATATTTATTTTGATATAAAATTTATCGATATATGTATTTCTGTAAATATTGAGGATATACAATGAACAGTAACAGTATATAAAAATATTTAGAACGTGACTAGGCTCGAACGGCAAAGCGGAATGGATCAAACGAACTATTATTAACATTTAGTTTTCATTTCATGTCAATTCTCTCGTTTATTTTTGACTTAAGGACTACTTGTAATGTAAGAGACGCTAAGGAATAAGAGGTACCCACCACTACATTTTTTTTATCTTTACGCTGTATTCCGCAGACAAAAGGTAGGCGTAGGAAACTTAGTGTTAAGAAAATGGGGAACAAATTATCTCCACTTTCCATCCAATATTGTTGAGTAGAGGAAATCAACACCGCGATTTGTCTTAATAACTAGAGCGAGAAAATGAAAACAAATCATCCCCTCGAATCTACAACCGTCTCGTTTACAGTCAGCCACGCTATGATATATTATAATGTAGTTTATCTAATTAGGTACTACAATAACATAAAAATCTAAATGATACCTACAAAAAAAACTTATTTTAATAGAATGCTAAAATCAAAGAAGCTGATCAAACGTGATCTTTTTTTGCGTTAACAGTACTTCCTTACATGACAACCTCAACATACCCAAAAAAAAAAACAACTTAAAAAAAAACTTTACAAACAAAATGTTCATGTTTCCATCTGGAGATAAAAAATAGAAATCATAATATATTTTATTGCTGCCTTTGTGTCATCGCGGTGCCTAATGGCATCGCTTTGTTATCGCCGTGACGCCTCGCCCTGAATTCTCTTTCAATTGAATTTTTTTTCACGTATTCCCTCATAAATCTGGGTTTTCGCGCATTGTTGATTCCACCACTGATATTGTTTAAGCATTTCACCAAAATTAAAATATATACATATAATATTATAAGATGAAAAAGTTAAATCTACTTTTGCATATTTTTCATACATTATGCGTGGTTCTTCAAAGTTTAGTTGGAATAGGTTAAAAAACGTAAAATTCCGTGATCTTTCGTTTTCATTAAGAGTTCTAAATACCTTATAGTGATCCAAATTCCCCAAAATAACAACACGCTTAATCAGTGGTCAACACACAGTAGTTTTGGCTGAGCGTTG
The DNA here is from genome assembly GCA_018230605.1 of Heliconius congener. Lineage (NCBI taxonomy): Eukaryota > Metazoa > Arthropoda > Insecta > Lepidoptera > Nymphalidae > Heliconius > Heliconius congener. The sequence continues at coordinate 7,696 of DWAO01006703.1, forward strand.
TCTACCATTTGTCTCTATTTTTTTTTCAATAAATACATTTTATTAATTATTTAAAAAAAAGATGATCTTGATTTTTTGCACCGACGTTTATCTTTAGTGACCTTTCTTTCTGCATGTTTGAAGAAATTGCATTCTTAGTAAGTAATGACTAGTGTCTGTCAATTATTAATGTGTTCGAATGAACATGATAATATAATATTCGTTCGAATAAGTTAGTTAACAAAAAGGGCGCCATGATCAAGTCTATATAAATCGTTTCTTACAAAACGTACATTAATAAAATTATATTTAAATAAAGCAAAACATATCGTAACTTTACGTTTTCTTACCTTCACACAACAGTGAGGGACAAAAGTATCTCAATTAGAACAGAACGCCTTAACATTAGGTTCCCATGTTCCCTCTGCCTACCCTACACACGAAATACAGCGTGAAGCAAAACTAAACACAATATTCCTCATAAATGTGCGTTAACCCAGTGCCAATACTCTCCATTCTACATTTGCTGCCAGAAACATTTTCCCTATACATTACATGTAACTTAATTCAGCGCATACATATTAAATCTACAGGTTAGATTCGATGGCGGTGTGTGATACGAGTCTAAACACTGTACACGATTCCAAACGGGTTTGTGTGAGAAAAACGAGATAAATCAGTTGTTAGACGCAGGTCACTAACACAAGGTGCATTAAAGCCAAGCTATATTGAGGTCCAATTAAATTATTTTCGACGTATATTTGTAAAACAATAGACTGAAACGTTCGACGTTGAGTTTCACACGTTTTAACTGTTTCGGAATGTAAAATTAATGTTAAACAAGGAATTTTTAATGTTAGTTTTTTTATTGGCGAAGTGCCTTAGATGTTCTTGATTATCAACTTATTACAAGAGAGACTAGCTAACTATAACAAATATAATTAACACCATAGAGCGATACTAAATATTTTATCCACTAATTTGAAATATGTCAAAAATTATTACTACCGCTACCACTAACAGTCAAACCATACTCAAAATGTTTATATTTAAAAAAAATGCTCCTTTGATTCGTCTGGTTACAAGCGTTAAATTTGGTTATAAAAATACGAAGCCATCGGGGCTTAGTGTCTGATTATATCTTAACGTACCATTGTGGGCTCGGAGGAATGATTTTTTTTTCAATACCTCACTTTGGTAACAAGACAAAATGCGAAATTGAGTTCCGCTCCGGAATGTCTTAAAACACGGTGGTGCGTGGGGAATGGAGTGTCTTAACACTAGGTTCCCTCTGTCTAACTTACTATATACCGTATACGGAGTCGAGCTAAAATAAGAGGAAAATGTGGAAACCAGTAGATTCACTAGCTTACCGCATAATAAAAAAAGTTCTAATACAAAACCATCATTTCATACATTAATCATAATAAAAAAACAAAAAAATATAACGAGATGATTTCAAAATATAATGATAAAAAAATATAACAAACTATTCGTAGCTTATCGTCGGGCCAGTTCACATCTGCATGTGAGTCATGCACTAACTGAGATCAAGGCTTCGCGGGATATTGGCCTATAAGTTATAAGGCTATGTTCACAAAAGTGAGACGCCATTCAAAATAATTCTATTTTAGAGTAATGATTTTCATTTCAGCTTCACGCTGCATCCCGCACCCAGCAGAGCAGGCAGAGGGAACCTAGTGTTAAGACACTCCGCCTACTTTCCGCTGACTTCTGGAGGCATTGCGTGTTGAGTGGCGGAACTCAACGCAGCGTTTTGCCTCGACACCAGACCAAAGAAATAAAAATATAAATGTAAATAAATATTTCATTTACTCGAGTGGGGATCGAACCCACAATCAGTCGATTTTACAGTCACACTTTGCCCCTGCGCGTTTATAAAATATATCTATATTGAATATAGATTATAATTGTAATTTGGAAATTCCTAAGATTTATCTTTTTACATAAAACTGCCGCATTTTAACGTAGTTTTCGGGAAAGACAGTGAAAAATATTGTAATTTGCTACACATGGTGTCAATTGTTTTTTTAATATTGTTCGTAAATGTTTGTTATTAACTTAATACTCACAACATCTGACTGTAAAGGCAACGGTTGTGGGTCTGATTCCTACTTGAGGTAATGAAATATTTTTACTTCCGCGCTCTGCACTTTTAACACCGACAAAGCGCGGCGTTGAATTCCGGCACTTAACACCTCTTTATCCATTATGGAATATTGGATATTATTATTTCTAAGCGCTAGACTGTTAATATGTCTGTACGTCTTTTGACCCAATTTGTCTTGGCAACACTAAATACATTTTAATGGGACATTTATGAACATCACTATTTAAGGCATATAGACTAGGTATATGTCGCTTTTGCTTTTACCGGTTTAATATACCCGAGAAGAAAAAAATAAAACATTTATATTTAAATTAGCAAATTTTATGTTAGGTATAGAAATATAAAAATAATGCCAGGTAAATGCTAAATAACGTCCCTGGGTGCGTCTAACATAATTTCATAATTTAATAAAAAAAATTACATTAACAACCACAGAGAGAAAAGCCAATATAACATATAACCTTAAATATAAACAAGTTGTTAGACTCTAAAATTAACATATAACTCCAAAACCTATATAAATATACCTACTAATATTTTGCTAAAATTGCAAATTTTAATGTTTATTTATATATGTAAATGACTATTTATTTGAGTTTCAAATTGTAAGTGCGATTAGAATATTATGCAACATCAACAAACTACTAAGGTCAATTGTGGCGCAGTGGCAGTGTGAGACTTTAAACGCGACTGACTGTGGGTTCGATTGCCATTCGAGGAAATTAAATATTAAATATTTTCATTTCCTCGCTATGGTGAACGAAGCAAAGCTCAGGCTTGACTTCCTCGGCGGAAAGTGGGAAACGTAAATGTCTTATGGGAATAGAGTGTCTAGGTTCCCAGGTTCCATTTGCCTACCCTGCTATGTGCGGGATTAAATTAAAATATATATATATATATATATATATATATATATATATATATATAT
>DWAO01006704.1:0-10733 GCA_018230605.1 Heliconius congener
TTATCTTTGGGTAGCGGAAATTTGTAAAAATCTCCCTACAGAGATACCAACAACATAAATAAGTTGTAACAAGCGTATAAAATATTCGACGTAGCTTGGCGAGAACGTATGGCTTACTGGTCAGAGCGCCTGGTCAGTTTCCAGGAGGCGCGGGTACGAGTCTCGCTACGTTCAAATTTTTATACGTTTTCTAAATAAGTATTAATCGTTCACTTTTTTTTTTAATTTGTACAGTCTCCAAGCTCTAATAGAGCGTGAATGGCTTCAAGCTGGTCATCCGTTCGGCACCCGGCACCGTTCAGGGGCATTTTCCTCTCAACCGAAGTCAGCACCAACATTCCCCCTGTTCTTGGATTGCGTGAGGCAGTTTCTGGAACAGTTTCCGTGCAGTTTCGAGTATAGACAGAACTTCTTGATTACTTTGTTCGAACATGCGTATGCTAGTCAGTTTGGTGAGTATATGTTTTGATTGTATATATGTTTTCGAGATTTTTCGTGTTAAGTAGCGAGATTTAACGCCGCGCTTTGTCTAATTAGCAGTACGAAGAAATTAAAAAAAAATTTTATTTATTTCACAATCATCACGCTTACAGTAACATTTTAATGTAACTTCGCCACGACGGTTTTATTTGTAGTACATAGATATTTTTTCTAAAATAACCGAACCGTTTAAATTAACTTGTGGCACTTTTACTGTCAGAGTCATAGTACACTTGAATATTATAAGTATTATGCCCATTATGTTTAAATTTGAAATATTTTGATATTTTCACCCTGGTTGTGCAATTTGAGAGATAAATAATCTGTGTCCAATAAAAGAGTTTTGATACCAATATTTCTATACTATCTATACTTCTTAAAAAATGTTTGGTTAAAGACATCCATCTCAGGGGATGCTGCTGTATCAAAAATATATTACGATATACGTAACGTACGTCCATGTAGCCATTGTATTTACAATCAGAGCTACATCGGACACTTTACAAGTGTCATACACAAATCTTAGTTACTTCCATTTGAACCCGAAATCCAGATAAACCCGCTTGGGGTTTATTTCCATTTGAAGCCCTAACTAATACTTATAAATGTTTGACACTCCAGGTACATTCCTCTGCGACAGTGACCAGGAGCGGGAAACCCGTGGAGTATACGAGCAGACCACCAGCATATGGTCGTGGGTCAACCAGCCGGATGAACTGAGTGGTTACATCAATCCCATGTACGAGCCTACACCAAATGTGATATGGCCCTCCGTGGCTCCCATGAGCTATGTTATATGGGAAGGTGATTATTTTTTTAAAATATTATCTACTGCTTAGTGCATCTGCCTTAGTGAAATGGAGCACCAAATATAATGGTCTTGGGCACCTGAAATCATTTAGGTATTTTTATCTTCACGCTGTAGCCCGCATTTAGCATGCTGGGCTGAAGCAATCTAATGATATGACAATCGGTTCCCCAATGTGGGTCCAGTTTCCACTCGGGGAAGTAAATTATTTTCATTTCCTCGTTTAGGTCAAATGTCGCGTTGAGTTCCACCACTCAACACTCGATATCTCGAAAATTGTGGTATGTTGTGCTATGGAATAAGAATATATCCGAAATATTTTTTTTTTAAATAATTAAGAACATTGATAAGCACAGCAGAAAGGCTAGAGATAAACACAAGCTAATCATTGTTAGTTTTCACAATACAAATAAGTCAATTTTCAAGATATTATTTTTTCGCTTCACTTGATTTTTTTATACCTCAGTGTATTCATTATTCCAAAAACTATTTATAATATAATATATCATATGACTTTTGGCAGTTAATAGGTATGGATATTGGCAGTGTTTATACATAAAAAACCCCTAGGAATCGACACACACAACCACCACTGCCACTGCGTAACGACTGGCGATTTCGAGACTTACACATATAAAAAAATATTTATATAAAAAAAATATTTTTAATATATTTATATATAAAAATTATAAAAATATATTTGTTATTGATATTATATAAAATTCCAGAGCTCTATCTACGCTGGCTGGTGGAACAGCATACCGAAGAACGCGAAGAACAGTATAGAGTGATCCGAACAAGGGAACAACATCTTAGATCTCAGGCGCTACAATTACGGAGGGAGTTGTTGGATCTGGCTCATCAATACTACGCAGAAAATAAATGAGGTTATTAATAAGATTTTAGATTTTTTTTCGCCATTTTTACATTTTACTTATAATAAAATCGTATCGGTTCGGTGTCTGTACATGGAAGACATATATAAAACAAATGTTACTGGTGGCATTTATTGACGAAATAGGACCAAAAACAATGTTTTTCAAAGTTTTTGGTCGTTTATCTGGGCGTTTTCAGAATCGGTTTAACCGATTAAATTGTAATTTTCACACAGGTTTCTATTTTGGCGAGCAGGCCTTATTTGTGTTCTCTTAGTATTTGTTTAATTCCAATGGATTTATAAATTAAAAAGTTACACTATTTTAAAATATGTTGTCCGACAAAATTGCAATAAATAAATGTTATATTGAATTGGTTGAAACCTTACGTATTAATAAAGGTATCGAGATATTGTTTTTTAAATGATATTATAATTACAAAACGAAAGTAATGAAAAACAGTAAATTAATAATTATGAATATCAAGAGGGCGACGCCTCTAGTTTTATATAAAATATTATATCACCAATGGTCGCGTATATATTTTTTTGAGAACTCGACGTTATGAACACTGCTGTAATGTGATGACTACTGCAATATGTTTAATTTAGAATGAAGTTAAAGTTTATATACATCCACTAGCATTTATTTCAGTCATTTGGTATTCAATTAGTGGTTAATTGCAATTAAATTATTGTATGTGTTTGTATGAAAATGGAAATTGAGTGTTTATTAATGGTATGTATAAAAGTTTATAAATTAATAATCGTATATATTTTTATAATACGTTCGTATCAGTTCAATTTCATACTGAAAGTGGTGACTTGCAAAGGAGAAAATTCTTGAAATCTTTGGTTTGGGATGTATAGGTTTTTTAAATTTATATAGTTAATTTATACAGATTTTTTTTATATAATTGTATTTTTAGTATGTTTACTGAATTTTAAAGGCCTAATTTTCTTAAAATGTTTTAGAATATATAATCCTAATAGACGTTATTTTAAACATATTAAACGAAATCATGAATTTATTTTGTGTACAAGATAAATATCTCGTATTAGACATTGTAATATAAATGTTTGATTTTTGTACAATGTAGTTGTAATAAAAGAAAGTTACATTATACACACAAACTGCAAAAAAAAGTAATAATTTTAGTTCTAACAATTCATCTATTTTGAGAAAAGACCATGCTTGTTTAGTGATAATTAATTCATATTTCTAACACGATAATAAATACTTTCAATATATACATACATTTACAGCATTTAATAAAGAGATTTTTTTTTAATGTATAAAAAAAATGACTGTATCCTTACCTGTTAACTGCCAAAAGTCATATGATATATTCTAAATTATATTATAAATAGTCTGTGGAAAATAATAAATACTAGGTTATATAACAAGTTTAAAATTTAAAGCAAATTATTGTAAGCATACATAATTAAATATATTTAGTGTTTATAAAAATATTAATCAAATATTTCTTAAAGGATTTTTTGGAAATTAAATAATAATTATGGAAATTAAATAATATAATGTTATGTATAAACCTATATATAAGTATACTCTAATATAAGTAATATATATTTTTAAATGGCCTACCGTTCTAGAGATAGTACAATATATATGTATAAACTTTAAATAGCACAAAACATACATATTCAATTTAATATTTTTTATCCATTAACTAAATTATTAGATATATAAACACGATATTAACTTTTTTGTAGAAAGGAAGTGGATTCCTTAATATTTCAAAGTAATTTCATTAGGACTGATTTATAATTTTTTTACTTACGCAAAACTTAATGTGCCTAATAAAAGTTTAGATTGAAATTTACAATTATATGTATATAAATAATGGACGATCAGGAATAGATCTAGAGTTAATTTGTACGCGTTAATAGTAGCTTCTAGAATAAACCCTAGTACCCTAAAAGATCTCTGTCTATATAGAACCATCGTCTATATATTTCTAGAATGTACTTCGAAAGAGGCATTAATAAAATCATGTTGAATTTGGAGTCGGTAGAAAGAGGAGAACTGACAATGGATGTGAGAAATGTACACGTTGTGTCGTATGTTTTGTTCCACTGTTTTGAACTCCTCACCTTGCAACGACATCCTCTCTTAAACACCAGAGTTTTAAGCAAATTTTAAATTGTAGTGTATATTTTAACAATTAATTACATCACACTGTTAATTGTCATTTTCTCTCAAGGAAAAGAAAAAGAAACCTTTAGTTAATATTTAATTGTTAATTGCAATTAATATTTGTCTAGCTCAGATAACTGCATGGTGGAACGCTAAGAAGTTTCTTCTCATAGATATTTCAGACAGTTTTAAAAAGATATTGTATTTTAATCATGTTTGTAAATTTGATGTTATGTATTAACTTTGATATCTTTCCAAATATATAATTGGATATCATTTATTGTATAGTAATAGTATTTTATTATTTCAGTATTTTGGTTAAGACTATAGAGAAGATGATTAGAAGAAAAAGCTTTTTAAAAAAAAAAATGTAAATAATGCTTTCATGCTGTCAATAATAATGTAATTTTTATAAATATTATAGTCATAAATACATAATTATATATCAAATAGAATAAATGGTTATATAACAAATAATACAAAGTTAAACAATACCCTAATGCGTTCCTATGTTGGTACTTAACTTTTTTTATTAAATTCCAATTGCCATAAATAAAAATATTTACGCTCATGTAAGCTTTGTTTTGAACTTTTAGTCAGACTTATGTATTTTTTAATATAATTTAAATATTATTTTTTAAGATAATTTCGTTAAATGTATATATTTTTTATTTTATTTGCTTTCATGAACAATTAAATTTTAATTCCATGAGTTTTTAGTTTTTTTTGCCTAATTTACAACTTTCAAAATAAATTACATGTTCATTTTTATGGCTTAAAAATGAACTACAAACTAGTTTTGAGACATTTAATTAATGGATACATAATTAAGCCATGGTTTCTATTAGGTTTTTTAACATTAAAAATATCTTTGTTATATATTTACGTCAATTTAATACAGCAGAATTTGTTTATTGTCAATTAAATATTTGCATATAAATTGTGTTTTATTTTATAAAATAAATATAACACATACATTGATTTTCTCATATTCAACATAAAAATAATTTCTAAAATTATATTAGGTAATAATCATAAAAAGAATGGGATCTGGAATGTCCAGGATAAAAATATATTTTCTTCCTACTACTAAAAAGCGTGAAGAAAATGCGTGAAGTTAAAAAAAATGTTATATACAGTTTTTTTTATTATTTTGTACACAAAATACACAATGCACCATAATAAAGTGAGCGCTATATCTTGTTTTAAATATTACTCTGTGAAACGACGTCCACCTCTTTCAATGTATAATACTAACGCAGTCAGACGCAAAATGAGGTATTTGCACTTTTTAATTTAAAAAAAAGTACGATTGCGTCATGGTTACGCCAAATGAGCAATATATTATTTGGATTTATATTCATAAATATATTTCCTTAGATTTCCACTCGAGGAAATTAAAAATATTTATTATTTTTAAGTTCCGCTACTAAACACATAATGCTTCCAGAATTAGGCGAGTGGGGAACGGAGTGTTTTCACACTAGGTTCCCTCTACTTACCCCGGTATCTGCGGAATAAAGCGTGAAGCTAAAAAAATTATCAATAGATAAAACAATATCTATTGATATATTGAATTGGTTTTGGTTCCAATAATAAAAAAGATGATTTCACGAGTATTAAGCATATTAATCAAATCAATTCCATACATTAAAGACAAAATGATACACAGTTCGGCAATATTAAAAAACAAATTGAAGTCCAGACATCAAATTAATCAATCTGGTCCGACGTATGTGTGTGATATGTATTTTATGAATAGCTCCACGTATCCCACTACCTATGTGCTCACTGACCGCCGTGCATTGTAATGAGGGTTAGAACAATATTCAAATACGTTTTGTGTACAACAGGTATCTAGCGAACAATAGGGGAGATTTCGTGATAAAATAGCAACCATGCTTTGTGAATATACGGCAAAAAATGATTACGGTAAAATATTATCTATGGCTATGTTTTTTATTTGATGGCCGATTTGGTTTAGGTGTAAAGTGACGTCATTATAGGTAAGTTAGAATGTAGTTGGTCGGATGGATGGTCAAATTCTATTTCTCCTCTCTCTCTCTCCCACTATAAGTATATTTGGAGTAATATAATATAGAACTGAGTGATTAGTTAGAGCTTTTGGAAATCTAAAACCAAGGTTTTAATTTGCTGCTGTTACATATTTACTGAAAGAAAATAAGTAATAATAGTATAAATTTTACTTTCAAATTAACAACTTTGTATTAACTTGTACAATGTGAGTGAATTTATTCTTTTATATTCAATAGAAAGTTGATTCAGGACAGCTCAACGATAATAGAATCTATTTATTTTGCTTTGGTTGTTTTGTTCCTATTTTTCTTTTTATTTTAGAAAATTATTGTTGTAAATAAAAAACGGCAGATATTATAAGCAATTGTTGATTATAAAAACAAATTGAGAGAGACATGCATCGGCGACAGCAACAAAAATATGAAACTCGAATGCTTGTTTTATGTACTTAGCAGTTTTTTCACGAGCATTTAAGTTTCATTTTTTTATTTTTAGTGTACATAGGTACTTAAATTTCTTTAAACAATATTTTCCACAAACATATTATTATGTTTTTATTTTATAATTCTGATTCGTCTGATAACAAACATCACTTATAGGTCATACTGAAAGTTAGAGGCTAGACTTCTTCAGCCTCTGGCTTTAACATATAATATTATAATATACTATTTACATATTATGTAGTACCAATATCTATTAGCAGAGGAGGCAAGGATGTGATTGTAACGCGACGGTCGTGGGTTTGATCTCCACTCTCACTTTTTATTAATATTTTCATGTCTCTTGAATCGAGGCACAAGCTCAGCGTTGAGTTGCGCCACGCAACACACATTGTCTCAAAAAAATCTGCGGAAAATGGGGAACGGAGTGTTTAAACACTGGGTTCTCTCTTCCTACCCCGCTATATGCGGGATACAGCGTGATAGCAGATGTATAATATGCACTACGTACATTTATGATCTATCAACTACAAACTGAGTGACAGAGAAGCCAGTAGAGGTACCTTTATAGTTTATACTAGCAGTATACAGTCCAGAGGCCAGTAATGATGTGGTTGAGGTAATTGCGCGGAGTCATTCACCTCGGTGCTATGATGTCTTTACATGGCGTTTTATACACCACTTTCCCACAACAGAAATCGGGATACACTCGTGGTGAGATATAATTATATTTTTTTTATTATAAAATAAAAAGCTTTTAAGAATCTCTTCTTATTTCCTGTACAGAATTGTGTTTTAGCCTAATAACAATATCTATACTTGAGTTAATTTTTTTGTGGTTTATAATATTATATTGTACGTTTTGTTCGATTTCCGTATGTTTTACACCATTTTCTCGCATAAAATAGGGTGTTTAAGGAGAATTTATTGTTGGAATACTCCGTTCTCCTCTTTAAAATTTTCGAGACTCTCAGCGTTGAGTGGCTGGACCCAACTCCAGAATAATTCGAACACACAGCCACTTCGTTTGTAGCCAGAGGCTGTTCCACTGTACAACAATGGATTAAATCATATATTTTTTCACTTTTTCTATAATTCTTTTTTTTTCCGTAATTGGTTAATAGTTAGAAATGTCCTTTATAGACAAATATTTTTGAAATGTATTCAATGAGTCATATCTATGTTCTTTTGTTATATAAATGTAAAAAAATTAGGCCAGTCGTGAGAGGCTTCGTCGAATTCTGGAGGCAATGTGTGTTAAGTGGCGGAACTCAACGCCGCGACTTTGTTTTTTCATTTCCTGCAGTATGAATCGAACCCACAACCATCACGTTTTCACCACCAAATTTACTGAACCAAAAAATATTCTTTATTAAATGAAATAGTGTTCTTAATTAGGTACTTGTAATTTATTTAAAATCAAATTAGTCTTTGAAATGTTTATTTAAATAGGTGTAAGTAATTATATCTTGCTATTTCATTTGGAAAATACATATTCATTAATAAATATTCATAAATAAATATACGAGGTCGCCGCGTCGTTGCACAGGGGCACAAGTGTGTGACTGTAACGCGACGGCTGTGGGTTCAATCCCCACTCGAGGGAATGAACTATTATTACGAATATTTTCATTCCTTTGCTCTGCCACCACAGTAAAAAGCCCAGTGTAGAGCCCTCGCAATACGCCTCGAAAAGTTCGGCTGAAACTGGAGAACAGAGTGTCTTAACACTACCCCAGATACAGTGGGAAGTTTTTTTTGTATATATATATATATATATATATATATGTATATATATATATGTATATATTTACATGAATAATAAGAGTAACAGGTGAATGAGTTAATTAAAAAACATGATGCTGTTGAACATGTTAATTTTAATTAATTACACTAGAAAAAGTCTCGCGGACATCCGCGGATGCTTTTGTCCTATGTGTTGCTCAGGCAAAAAATGTTATCATATTCTTATAATACAACTAGTACAACCATTCTCTATGAATATGTATTTTCCGAATGAAACATCAGGAGATAATTACGTACTTTACATAAACATTTAAAATAAATATTTGCCTGTTACACTTTATGGTAATAAAATCTGTTACAACTGTTTTAAGGCGAATTTTATAAAAAAATATATACATATAAAAAAAATCAGCGTCACGCTGTATTCCGCGCACAGCAGGGTAGGTAGAACAGAGTATTTTAATGCTAGGTTCCCTACCCTTTCTTCCCCTACCTACGTTAAAATACTCCGTTTCCCATTTTCCGCATAATTCTGGAGGCATTGCGTGCTGAATGGCGGAGCTCAACGCCGCGCTTTGTCTCCAACCGCGTCCAATTCCAACCAGTCGCGTTAACAGTCACACTTTGTGCCCCTGCGCCACGACTGGCCTCTAATATAAATATTGTTTCTTTATAATAAATAGAGACAATACTAACATTATATCAAAGCCTATCAATCTAATTACATAGAGTATCAAAATATCACTTTTGCAAGTTAGCTAGCGAGTATCGAATATATTTATACTGTGGTTGTTGCAATTGTAAATTCTTTTTTTTTTTGGTTGCTATTAGCAACCTTATCGAGGCCAGCCGTGACTCGTGGCGCAGTGTACCAAATGTGTGACTGTAAACGCGTCTGGTTGTGTTTTCGATTTCCACTTGAGGAAATTAAGTATTTAATATTTTCATTTCTTCCCTCTGGCGTCAAGGCAAAGGGCGACGTTGAGTCCCGCCACTCCATACTTCGCTTTGAGAACTCGGCGGAAAGGGGGTGTTAACACTAGATTGTAAAGACTATTTGTTACAACTGTATTAATGTAATAAAACTAAAATATTGGAATGTAAATATTGTTTCATAGCCTATATTTACATTATATAAAAGCCCGTCAATCTACTGGGAGACCTCTTTTATAAGTCTACCTTTGACCATCTTTTTTTTTGGGTTTTCCTTTTTTATGTACTTTAGTATAATACAGACTACTATCTATGTTTCGAGTTGTTTATATCTATATGTAATCAGGTACTGTGGTTGTTACAAATGTATTTTTTGTTATTTAGTTAGTACTAACCTTACTTTTTTAAAACATTTTTTAAAGTGTTATTCCATACTTAGGAATGAAAAATACGTTAGAACCTCTACTTTACGCAACAGTATTCGTATTTATCAGGTTCACACACTCAGTCACGTTGAATTATTCACGAAGTAAGCATGAGGCGTAAAAATCGTGGGCGATTATTAAAATCGTACGCACCGCCCGTAATAATTGGATATAAATGACTGCGTCGTTTCAATAATCGCATTCAAATGCTATTACTATAAGGGACTGTAAACGTGACAGGTTGTAGGTTCGATTCCTACTCGAGGAAATAAGATATTAAATTTTTAATTTTCGCTCTGGTCTCGTGGCAAAGCAAATCTCTTAGTAATAATAATTATATTATAAGGATGTGAAGAGTGAAGGACAGAGTACCCACTTACCCCCTGTACTGTAAGCTGATATATGTACTTCTATATAAAACATTTTCAATGGAAACTCCACACGTAGTTGTTTCTATAAATATTTCATATTAAAAAGATAAGTATAGTAAAGATAAATTAACGAAAACAAATAACTAATTATTTAAAACTGACTATTAATAAAATAAATTAAAAATCTAAATCTACCTATAAAATAAAATAAAACTATTCTAACAAATGGGATTTCCCTTATTCCTTATCACTCTTCATATAAAACTATGTAACAACACATTTAAAGTTTAAAAAGTCAAATTATGCTCTGGAATTTGTTATAAAATAAATACAGACATTTTTTCCTGTTGTAGATATCTATCTATAGACATTGCGCGAATATATTCTATCAATGACTATACAGCGTGGAAGCGTCAGCGCTCCTTTTACGGGAACAGCATAAAGGGTAAAATATTTTAAAC
>DWAO01006705.1:0-10732 GCA_018230605.1 Heliconius congener
TAGGTTCCCTCTGCCTACCCTGCTGTGTGCGGGATACGGCGTGAAGCTAATTTATATATTTTAATTTTACGTGCTAACATTTACTATTAAATATGATGCATGCATTTTTATGAAATTAAATGTAACATTTAAAAATTTAATTCTAGATTATAATTATTTTTGCACGCTTTTCAATCTATTTACGGGATGGGGAGAGAGAAGTTAGTCATTAATCAGTAATTTCGCGTCTTCACTTTTTTCCCAATAGATGATACTAGCACAGTGCTGCAGTGTAATTTAATTGCTTATATTTTGGATTGTCATTATTTTATATTCAGGTGGTAGCTTTACTAATAAGATTTTAATTTTTTTAGATCTGGTCTCTTAACGCAGATTAAGGATACGACCGTATCGGACCGGATTAAGTTGTAATTTTATAGATAAAGACGGTGTAAACCCATCCACATTTATTCTACGTGACACTAGATGCTCCATTGGCACGTCTAAAAGCCATAAATAACATAACATAACTTTTTTCACATTTAGAGGGAGACAATTTCTAGTAGGCAAAACTAACAAGGGACCTTGCATGATTTGCCTTTGAGTTGGCCTGAAAGTAGAGAACGAAGTGTCTTAGCACGAGTTTCCCTAATGTGTGCAGGATACGGTGTTAATTTACAAATATACACATAATTACATAATTTGAGCAATGTAACTTACTTTGTAGAGAAAATTCCAACGTATCGGGATTTTTGTACGTTTTCTAAAAAGTATATCGCTTTCCTAAGTGTGGAATACCACTTTAAAGACGGTGAAAAATACAACTTTTTTCATAAAATTATATTGTTTCAGTTTTTTCTTTTAGCTGTGACAATGGCTGTGGTTTTTGCTGCACCGAAGCCCAACCCAGCGCCTCAACCTCAACTGATTTCCTATAGTGGCCTTGATTACGTGTATCCGGCTGGCGTGCCATCCGTCGTATCTTCGTATTCCGCCACCCTTTCACCTCTATCCTATTCCGGTTATCCATTTGATACGTTCTTCGTTCGTTAAATGTCAATGTGTATAATGTTATGTTATTCTAGATACTTTTTAAGACTTCTTTGTAATAAATAATTAAATTCAAAATACGTTTTTTTTCTATTGCCATATACATGCATCACTCACTAAAATTCTTTCGTTTTGAGTATAAAATTAAGTTTAACTTAATAATTAGGTTTGACATAAAATATTAGTACCTCCTGGATATTGTTGGACATATTTGATACCTCCATAACATGATTATTTCATGTATTTTTTAAACTACTTTTGAGAAAGTTATTTAATCTAGGTACTATAAATGAATGAAACGTACATATAAATTATTAAAATGTCATCACCACAATATCAATTTGTTTTAACTATCAACTCACAATCAGAATTATGGTCTTGTGGCGTCCAGGTAATATAGACCAAGATCTATTTATTTTACATATTACCATTGGAACAGTAATGCTTTATTAATATTTTCATTTCTTCGCTCTAGTATCAAAGTAAAGCACAAAATAAATAGCAATTCGCTCCGAAATTCGGCATAAAGAAGAAAGCGGAGTGTTTTAACACTAGGCTCCCTCTGCCTACTCTGTTACGTGAGGGACACAGGATGAAGTTGAAAAAAAATGTTTAAAGTAGATCCAACCATGTTTGCGATCTCATGTCATATTATTTGAGATTTAAGTCACCTCTACGTATTTACCTTGCGATAATAATGTGAGAAAGGCAATATAAAGTTCAATAACCTGCGTCAAAATCTATTTACGTCTCTCATACTCATGAAAGCAGGAAAAAGTTTCTGTCGCCGTCAAGCGCCAGTATCACGTAACATGTCATTAAATATGTTGGAAAAAGGACATAAATATGACGTTATGTACGTTGAGTTATATAGGTCTCTTCAAATTTGTTCTTCTACAAGCTAAATTCACAACTTCACACTTGAAATTCATCATTTTACTCGTTTCATTTAAAAAATACTTCAATTAAATCATTATCCACTCCAAATTTACCATTTTAATCCTCAATTGTTTTATTTACTTCATATTAGTTGTTCTTAAAATAAAAATATTTTAATTTTAATATATTGGTTTGGTTTGGTATCTCTGATGTATCCCGTATAATCAGAGGGAATGCTAAGTCACTCCAATTTCCAAAATTCCCGAATTCTACAGGCACTGCGTGTTGAGAGGCAGAACAGAATGTTTAATGCCGCGCTTTGCCTTTTGAAAACCAAATGAAAATTTTATATAGATATTATGTCATTCCCCCGAGAGACCTTTTAAATATAACAAAAGCTACAGCTATTAAAATAAGAATTTGTAAATTGTCAAAGTACAAATTTAAAGTAAACAAAATATTAATTTGGTGTATAAAAGAACGAATTTGTACAAAAAATTTATATATGTACCTAAGTACTGTGACGAAGTAGAGATAAAAATAAAACATTAGCTCTACCATATTCGACACATGTTCTTGTGAACATTCCGGTAAAACAAAGAGACCTAATTGTAGATGTAGTACTCGTCTTTAATGTTTTTCTTTAGTCCTAATTTACATTTAGTCCCATCGCTCTTTGTGTAGTTTGCCATTATGGTCTAAAGTTTCAAGGACACGTGTATTGTATAAATATTGACGAAATAATAAAAATTTATCAGTCCTGTTTAATACCACAGAATAAAGAGGCCACTAGCTCCTGCAATTAAATAGTACTCCGAATTAAACAAAAATGTTTGTCAAGTTGGTGAGTGACTTTCATATGAAGTTTATTTGAACCAAAAATGGAATGTCTTTTTTCTGAAACCTCTAGGTCGTCTAGGTTATATGTGCTTTACCCTAAAAATTAAATAATAAAGATTTATTTCAATAAACCCGTATAATAATAACTTCAAATAGGTTTTTTACATTATACATGATTTAATTTCAATACTTTTGTGCACGGTGAATTCAAATGTTGTCGGCTTAGCTTACATGAATCGTATAAATTTTAATGTATAAATCCAAAAGTATATATCTGAATTATTATAAAAGTAAACCTTTTGTATATGGAAATAATATATATTTGTATTGTACAATAATAATTACTGCATTTTTGGAATTGTTTTTAAAAAATATAACACAATAGTTAAAACATTCATTTAGGGAATCTAAATTAAAGTCAGTTTTTTTAAACATTAAATTTCATAAAATTTTTATTTATCAACAATTTAATTTTGTTTACTTATCATAAGAATAAAAATCATTTACATGAGATGATAACATATTAACTTAAAGATAATAGAATTTGTTTTGTAATTTTGTTTGTTTGTTTTGTAACAAATAAAATGTCGGTATGTCCTATACATACATTTGTAAGGAATATGATCAACTGACAGTGGCACTAGTGCCACATTAACACATAAAATCAGCTTCACGCTGTATCCCGCACACAGCAGGGTAGGCAGAGGGAATCTAGTGTCAACACTCCGTTCCACACTTTTCGCTGAATTCTGGAGGTATTGCATATTGAGTGGCGGAACTCAACGCCGCGCTTTGACTCAACACCAGAGCGAATTAAATGGAAATATAAATTTCAATAAATATTTCATCCCTTCGAGTGCTATACATATATGCTTTATTTTATTTTATTTATGTTTTAAAGATTTTATTTTAACTTTCTAGATCATTCTTTTCGTTTTCCTGGCTCTGGCTGCAGCTCGGCCACAGTTGTACCCTGGCTATGGGTATGGGTACAACGGCTACCAAATGTCTTATCCAAGCTATGCCGGTTACTCGAGTTACTCCAATCCTGCAGCATTTTCCGGATATGGTAGCTATCCTGGTTACCCTAACAACTATTTTGGATATTATTAAGCGGATATTGTATATAACCTTCTTAACTTTTTGTATAACAAGTTTGACTTTATAAAATTTTGTATTGTAAATTACTATTTAGTGTAAATTTGGTTTAAAAAATAATAAAATGCGTGTACATACAATACCGGCGTTTTCATTTCTTGATTATTATTATTAATGTTTACGCAGTTCATATTTATTGAGATTAAAAAGTGCTAATAGCGGCGTTGAGTTCTGCCACTCAACTCGCCATGCTTCCAGAATTCGGCAGAAAGTGGGGAACGGAGTGTCTTAACACTAGATTCCCTCTGCCTACCCTGCTGTATGCGGGATACAGCGTGAAGCTGATTTTATTTATATTTTTAAATAAATCCCTGGATCACTTTTTTATAAATTGAAATATCTAATTTTTTATATGTAGTCTAGTTTTCTCTTCTAGTTTATTCTTTTACTAAACAATATATTTAGTTTTTACTGAAGGTGACATTGGCTAAGTAATTGGTCTTTGGCATACGGGTTCGCGCTCGTAGTGTCATAATTAAAGTATTAGCCCGTATTTATAAATCGCTCTTAACTCTGAGATCGCTCCCATATTAATATAATACAGTACCCATATTAATATAATATAATATTCTGACGGATTTTTGAGGCATTCCGTCCAGAACTGCTGAGTGGCAGAACTCAACGCCGCGCTTTGTCTCGACACCAGAGCAGAGAATATTTCTCTTCCTCGTGTGTAAATATGTAATAATATTCTGTTACGTTTTAAGTTACCTCTCGAATAAATTGCAATAAAGTCTTACAAACCTCAACTGCGAAAACAATGTGGTACAGGCGGCACGAGGCAGTCTGTAAGTGGGACGATACAATTTCATATTTTACCTAAGAAAAAACTATAGAATTTTATATATAGCTTTCTTAATAAAAATGCCAATATAAATTAGTCATACAATCATTATTGAAGTAATAAAATTAAATCAGCTTCACGCTGTAGCCCTCAGACAACAGAGTAGATAGGGGGAACCTAACCTTAAGACCCTCCATTCCACATGCCCCGCCGAAGACAGTTTACCAGACAAAGTGTTTTTATATAAATATTTAATTTCCACAAATGGGGATCGAACCCACAATCAGTCCTGTTTACAGTAAAATTTTGCGCTCAGTCGCCACGATTGGCCTAAATTATTGTAGTAATATATATATATATATATATATATATTTTTCTGCAAACTTACACTATTATTAAAAATTGTAATTAAATAAAGCAATCAAATAACTGAAGAACTTCGCTGTATTCTTCTTGTTATTGTGTGCAGAGTAATTTAGACATAGTTTACTAATTAAGTTTGTGCATTTTTTTTTGTGTTAGTTTCACGGTTTTTCACGCACTTAACAAAAATATATACGTATAAGGCGGAAGGAATCTGCTACCCTAGTGTTATGACACTCCGTCTTAAATTTATACGCTTACTTTAATATCAGTTACTATTTTATAAAATCCATGAATAAAATATACAACAAATGTTCGCAATTACAACAGTTACATAGTATATATGTAGGTATATTAATAAAACCTAGTTAATAACAAGGCAACGAAACAATTACAAAGATAAATTAGAGTTATTAATAAAGCAGGACTATTATATGTGCATACAAGTTCTACTACTTAGTACAAATATGAGCGTTTGTCAGTGTTGTTGATTTTGATTGGTTCTTTATGTTTTGACATATATAAGGCTTTATTTACTTATTTTTGATCGCTTTCACTTATACAATACATGTTATTATTAATTTCATATTAATAAGCTTCACGTTGAATCCCGCACACAGCAGGGTAGGTAGAAGGAACAAAATAAAATATAAATTTAGATTTTTTTAATTTTTTAAATTACTTTAATTTTTAGACATTTTTTTGCGTCATGCTGGGAAAACTAGTGTTAAGACACTCCGTTGCCCATTTTCCGTCGAATTCTGGAGCAGCATCGCGTGTTGAGTGGTGGAACGCCGCGTTTTACTTCAGCACCAAAGAGAAAAAAATTGGAATTATTAAATATTTTATTTACTCGAGTGGGAATCAAACTCACGTCACTGTCGCGTTTAGTAATTTTATAGTTATCATACAAATATCGTGGCCGGTCGCCCGTCAGCAGCAGTCGCCCTCTTGACCTATGGTTAATTATTCGCTTGATCTACTCTTTTTTTAACTATTTGATTTCTTATTAATATTAATTAGGTGTAGGTAAGAAAATATCAGCTTCACGCTGTATCCCGCACACAGCAGTGTAGGCAGAGGAAACCTAGTGTTAAGACACTCCATTCCCCACTTTTCGCCGATTTCTGGGGGCATTGTGTGACACTAGAGCGAAGAAATGAAAATATAAATGTAGTAAATATTCTCCTCGAGTTGGGATCGAACCTACAACCAGTCGATTTTACAGTCACACTCTGTGGCCCTGCGCCACGACTTACCTGGTGTAGGTATTTAGGGAAACTCTTTGGTTATATTAGTATAGTTATCTATATCTACCGTTTGACAGTAAGCCATTTAAACCTATTGGATTTTTGGTTTTGGTATGGTCATATAAATTTTTGTATTTACCAGAAAAATGTTAAATCTTTCATATTTACCTGTGTGTTAGGTACACGCTCGCGGTGAACGCGGTTTTTCCTGCGTAAATCGCGATTACTCGTGAACTCCTGCATAAAATGTAGACTTTATCTTCTAGTGAAAGTCCCGTTAAAATAATCTCAGTTGTTGGATTGTAATTCAGCTGGTCATGATGGTCGATAACGAAATTATCACTAAAACCATCCAGTAGCATCCATCATATTTTGTCGCCGATCAGAACGAGTTTCCAACCTAACAATAAGTCTGCGCGTGTAAGGTAATACGGATACCAATTATTAACATTCTGATAGGTAAGTATTATATATAGCATGCATATTTAGTACTTTGAAGATCAAGGACGCTTTTATCTAGTGGATACAAGTAAACAAGGCGTGGTCTTGTTGTATATATAAATGGGAGGAGAGGCTGCATTGATATCACTTGCGAAAACTCTTGCAAGCGACTCTTTAACAATGCTGTACCGGCTGGTAAGTTGAATAATATTATTGTTCTCTAAGACTATAGTTAATTAATTACATAAGCCAGTAAGGATCGAAGAGATTGAAAAAAATTATAATTGTATGTAGATAGCTCAATCTTCGTGTTATATTATTTATAGAACATGATATGTAACTGTCGTGTAAATTTGAAAGAATAATGTAAGAATAATATGTAATTAGTTAATTCTTATGTGCAATGCTTGTACATATCTTTACACGTTTATATTTAAATGTATGACTTAACTAAAGAATATTTTGCGTCTTCCATTCCTGTTTGGTCCGAAATATTCAGCATATCTATACAAGCGTACTTTTACCATATTGTGCTTGTTTTATTTCAATTTCTTCATGATTAAAATATGTATAGGTATGTATGTATTTAAAGTATTTAGGTCGATAAAGTTGCTACAAAAATTTGATTGAACTTTAGTTTTTAATGTAAAGATATCGTTCTTAACGTAACGATATAAGAACACGAAAGTAATTCATATTAATAAATCACAATAACAAAACAGTGTAGTTCAAGCGGTAGGGGGCGAAGCCGCGAGCTGGTAGATAGTATATAATATTTTCCGTACATTCTTTACTAATAGCAATTATTCTTGTATATATATTAGATAGTAGAGGCAATTTGTGAATAAAAAAATATTTCATTCAAAATTAATATTTATTACTAATATAATTTTAAAATAAAAATCACTATTATTGAAAGCAAGTTGAAATAAGCACAATAAACAAAGAACGCACGTTTTCCAAATTTAGTCACTAGACGGTGTGGCATGTATTATATATGGTAGTTACTGCTATTTCTCGCTACTATCTCACATTTAGCTAAGATTTCAGGCTTTGATCTGAAACATAACGACACGTAACAGTGAACAGTGTTTATACCTTTGTAATAAATGAGAAATAATAAGGGCAAGAAGGTTAGTTCAAACAGCCGATGACTTTAACAGGCCTATCCAGTCGTTTGGTTATTCTAGTCACGTGACAAATAGTTCAATAGTTTCTATGGACCGTTATTATTGTTACTATATGAGACTTCTTATATTTATTTTATTCTAAAGTTTTTATATATTATTATAGAAAATATTTGTTAACTGTTTTTAACGTCTGTAAAAGGAGGAGGTTATCAATTAGAATTTTTTTTTATATTTTTGTTACCTCGGAACCCAGATTTTTCACTGGGAGAACCGATTTTGATGTTTTTTTTTGTCTGAAATGTTTCTCTCGTGTGGTGCCATTTTAATTTGGCGCATTTCTAATATAAGTATTCCTGAGCAAATTATCAAGTCCTAAATTTGCATTAAATATGTGCGCGACAAATGGATGAATAACTCAATATCACGCCAACCGATTTGGATGGATGGATTCTTTTTTGCTATTGAAAAGGACACACTTCAGGGGTAGTCTGATGGAAGATGAGATTTTGGGATCCGATTGAAATTTAAGAAGTCAGTTTTTTTTTGTTAAAAATTATACTTATTATAACTGAATTTAATATAATTAATGCAAATTCCTGGACAGATCTTAGAAAAATGTCACATTATTTATTTAGAACAAGTTATCCCTGATCAAAAGTTCATAGTTGCAAATAACTCAAGATAAGTAAGTATATACCAAAGATTACCTAATATATACCATTTTGTTTTAACTTTACAGTTTGCTTTCCTCGCTCTGGTGGCTGTGGCATTTGCCATCCCTAGCCCCAACCCAAAGCCCGAGCCAGCACCTGCACCTGCACCTGCTCCTCAGACGTTCTCTTACGGCGCTGGATATCCCTACTATCCCTACGGTGGTGCTCCCTTTGCCTACCCGTATGCGTACAATGGATACTACGCTGGCTAAAAACATTATACAGCCATAAATACTGTCATAAAAGTTTTTGAAAATGTTTTCTAAATTTTTTTGGCGTATTATGGCTGTTACGGACCTATGGCTTGGACAATGACTCGGATAAACGTTTAAATAAAAAAAATATGCTTACTTTAAATTTTTTATTTGTTTGCGAAACCCCTTAATTATTTTTAAAGTTTCGTGTTTCAAAAGAAACAAAACGGTACCAGATCTACGATCATTTTGTTGTTGGTCTGTCTGTATGTCAGGTAAATTTATCGCATTGAGGTATCATGCTGAAGTTATTATCAGACCCTTGGAGCACAGGTAAATATCAAACATATTTAGAAAACATATAAAAATTTGAACGTAGCGGGACTTAACAACCAGGAAGAAGGCTAAAAAAAGTATTTTTCTTTCCGAAGTGTGGAATAACACTTAAAAAATATTAAAAATATTTAATAAATACGCAAACAGCTTGAACCATTTGATGGCATATAACTTAGAGCCGTTCTAGACATTGGGGCTTTAATTATGTGTCAATAGCTTGACACTTTGGCTTTACGTAGAGACGTCTAATCACTGTGCGTTTTCTACCGCATTTATCATGGGGAGTGTTCTGAAGAATTGTTTGATGTTTTATCTGCCGCCGAATTTTCTAACCGCACAGTACATCACAAGCTTAAATATTATCCACACTATGTGGATACGTGGCACTCCACTACTGTGCGGTTTCGTAAGAATTTGCTTTCTCGCGCCACGGAACTGTGGAATAGCCTAATTTTTGTTAATAACAGTTGTAGAAAACTTAAATAGTCATTACATGTTATTCTTAAATTAAAACAACTATCATAAACGTTATAAAAACAATTTAATTAGATCTACATAAAATAAATTGAACAGAAAAAACAAACAGATCATTTGAATCATTGTAACAATTAGAATATGAATATATGTACGGTTGGTTACGGTGTCGCATATTTACTTGCGGTAGTACCAGTCAGCTGAGTAAGCGTAAGGCAGACTGTATGGAAGAGACAAGGCTGAGTTGACCACTGGATATGTATCTTGGTAGCTGTAGGTAGATCCATAGCCGTATCTATAGTCAGAAAGTACGGGGGCCACCGGTGACACTGATCCCACTGAGGCTATAGATGCAACCGGCGCTGCAGGAGCTACTGGCGATCCCGGAGCAACAAGGGCCGCAGAGGTGAGTGGTGACGACAAGTATCCTCCACTGATAAAGATAGCTGGATCAGCTGACACTGCAGCGAACGATGCCAAAATAGTTAACTGGAATTTTTTTTCGTGTTAAATAAAATATTAAAGTAATAAAATGCAAATGGCATTTAATTAGTATAGAATTGAAATATATACCTAACTTACCATTAAGAATTTCATGTTGAACCTGAAAGCTGTCTACTACTTGTGTACTACAACTAGCTTAGTTTGTGACTGAATTTTACAGAAATGTCCCGGCATATTTATTTGAAACAGAAACAAAGTGATCAAAAAGAGACAAGAATGTATGACAGAATCGCCGCTTTGAAAACTATTGCCAAGGTTCTTTTGAATGGTTTCCTCAAAACAATAGAATAATGTAATCCAACTTGAAATATGCTGAAATGACTAAAATTATTTTTTCACCAATGACCTTGTAGTGGTTTTTCATCCTTGAGATACAAAGGATAATGAATTCTGCTGTTGTATGTATGCGAGGCATTATTCCGGATGTCTGTAGAATTGATGTTATACTATAGAAAAGCGAGGAAAAACCAATTTTAGTATGAACATTGTCAATAACTGTCAATTTAAAAAATATTTATAAATGTAATTGTACTAACTTCCACTGATTTCTTCGGTGCGTTATCGGCCTTTAAGGTGTGTTGGGCGCCGGAGCCCGACATTACCTGATGCGAAACGCAGTGGCATAAAGCCACTACTT
>DWAO01006706.1:0-10732 GCA_018230605.1 Heliconius congener
TGAAATATTTACTTAAATTTATATTTCCATTTCTTCACTCTGGTGTCGAGGCTAAACGCGGCGTTGAGTTCTGCCGCTCAACACGCAATGTCTCCAGAATTCTGCAGAAAGTAGAAAACAAAGTGCCTTAACACTAGGTTCCCTCTGCCTAACCTGGTGTGTGCGGGATACAGCGTGAAGCTGATTTTTTAATACAATAATTTAATATTATTAGGCCATCATGACCGCACAGCTTACAGAAGCTGTACAAAAGACGCAGGTCTATTGTCAGTATCTAAATAATAATTTCACTGTTGAGGGTTCGATTCTATTTCGGGGCATTGCATTATTTTCATTTCATCGCTTTCATAATAAGATAAAGCGAGGCGTAGATTTTTACTTATGAGGAGTGTTTTAACATTACACTCCCAGTGCCAATCGCAGGAAGCTTGATTGATTATTAGAAACGTATAAAGAAAGTTGCTTACTATAAATATGATTTGTATGTTCAAAATAAATTTAAATCTAAGATATAAACAAAAACTTACATCGTTTTCATTCGACTAAGTAAGGTGGAAGTATATGTCATGCAATACTTGATTTCGAAATTCTAATCGAATTTTCAATCTAGAAATGATTTTAATGAAATATAGTCGCTAATTTACGAGAAGTTCATCTTTTAGATGGAAGAAGAAAACAGGATATATAATATTAATGTTTTTTTTTAAAGTAAAAATAGAATTCTTGAAGTAGTTAACCGACAGTAATAATAAAACTAAGTGATCATTATAAGACATAAAATTTAAATGCTCTTCAGGTAATTTTCCCTATTTCTTTTATTTTATAAAGTATTCCATGTAATTTGGATTTGTTTTTTTTTTTATTAAAACTAAAGGAAATTGCAATTACCAAACGTGCAAAATTAATCTTGTTTCCTATTTTTACACAAATGTAATAAATGATGAAATAACAAATAACATTAGTATTTATTTTAATTAAAAAGGTACAAAATAAAAATACTTTCAAACAGCATTTCAAACTATAATGGCGTTACAGTATTTTGGAACATTTTTTTAAAAAAACTTTGGGAACCGATGCCTTTTAGTACGAAAGATCACGACTTAGATAAAATACCGTGGATAGTCCTGGTTCGCTGATCACCTCTTTTTATGGCCGAGGTAGTTTTATAATAATAATAATAGTTAAATTTTACTTTACCTTAGTAATTGTTATTTAAGAGCTTTGGCTTGAGTGATAACAATATCTTAAGTTAATTTTATAACTTGATTATTATTTGATTTTTTTCCTGTGTTTAATCGTTTAAATATAACCGGGATTTCTCGATTAACATTTAGATATATAATACAAATATTTACGGAAATAAAATACTGTGTATCTTTTGTATTAGGTAATAATTGAGTACTTAACTGATAACCACTTTCTTGTTAGCCTCGTCTGACGACGTATAGAGTAGGTATATAAAATAATAATTGTTTGATTGAGCACACTATGATTAAGGGTTCTATTCTCGCTTAGAAGATTTTTAATGACCAGTGAAAAGCTTAGAACGGAGTGTCTTTACACCAGATTCTCTATACCAACAAAAATAATAAATATAAGACAGGAATAAAGTTTAAAAAAAGAAATCAAATAAAACGGCAAAGGATGCAATGGTCTTTTGACACATCCGTAATGGCGCACCTCCGTTTGGGTTAAAGAGGATTGACCCTTCAATTTGACTTTTTTTTTCAAACACGTTTTTGGCAAATGTTGCACAGCGTAAAGATTCGTAATGTAATTCTAAATTTAAATAAATAATTCATAGTTTTTCGTTTTTTTAAGTAAATAATTTTTAAAGTATGTTTTTTTATATTAAATACTGCAAAAAAGTAAGTAAATTCAAACAGATGCTACCGGAGATTTGAATTTAAAATTACAATATTGGTTAAAATAAATCTAGAATACCAATCCGGCTTCTGCCAACAAAAACATCAATATTATACTGAACATAATATGAAAAATAATTATATTTTTAGGTAAAAGAATTAAAAGAAGAAACAATATTTTACACATATGTGCCGTTCCTTGTTGCTGTTTGTGTAAACGTGTTTTTATGAAGCCGGTTTACACTACTGTGAATTGAAAATTAAAATAAAAAAAAATCCTAATTACACGTACCTTAAAAAAAGAATAGAATACACTTCATCCAATTTCAAGCTAAATTAAGCTTTATATTTTAGTTCTAAAGACTGAAAATTGCATGTACAGTGTTTCAATAAATGGTTTTATTGTAATGTCCGGTATAATGTAGTAGCGCTGTCATTCATTTTGTTTCATTTGATAGCTCTGTATACATTACTCGCGTTGACTGATAACTCACATGTCATTCCATATAAAGAAAGCAATGAAAAACTTTTTTATTCGCCGAACAAATAACTTGAATGTGCCGTTTCGAAATGCCAAGGTGCTTGTGTGATTTTGACTTTGATATGAAGACGAGCTGACAGATGGTTGCTGTAGCTTGCTTTTTTTTTCAGTTTAGTTTTACGCATCTTCGTTTTGTTTTAGCTTCACGCTGTATCCCGTATGTATAGGGCAAATAGGAGAAACTTAGTGCCAACACACTGTTTCCCACGCAACGTTCAATATTCGAGAGATGGCTTGTTGGGTGGCGGAAATCAACGCCGTGCTCTTGTTACCAGAGCGAGAAAATGAAGATAATTAATTCCCGTGAGCGAGAATCATTCTCATAACGCTGGGCAGCCGTGCCAAGAATCACAGAATTCTTTTTTTATTTGATTTTTTTAACGCTATAATAAGAAACTTGTGAATAAGAAGCCAAAATTCTAAACACATTAAAATCATTTTAAATCTATGGTTTTAAAATAAAAAACTTTTAAAATTATTTTACCTACGTTTTTTATGAAAATATGCAAAATTCTGTGCACGAAATGAATAATGCAACGTAGACTGGTGAACGACCGCCCGTGCCCTGATAACGATTTAAGCTTATCGGATAAGAGTTAAGGCGTAGGGAAATTGCATACCAACGAGCTATTATTATAACCTAGTTTTACTCGTGGAAAATTTTATTTGAATGTTTTTTATATTATTAATTATTTTAAATTTTTCGTCAATTTATGTAGTGGTGAGAGAAACTATTCGTTGATGATAACGCCCACTTTTAATTAATTCTAAATGCTTTTTATGTTAATAAGAAACATTGCGTGTTGAGTGGCGTAACTCAACGCCGTGCTTAAAATATACTTACTTTAAAACAAACTCTAAATTTCAACCAATAACAATTGTGTTAATCGCACTTGAAAACTGCCATAATATTGATATAGATACGAAGATATAAGATATTTCTTTAATAGCTTCCAAAGTCATTTGACTTCATAATCGGTGACTAACTGATAAGCTAGAGGTCATGGGTTCGCTACCCATGCGTTAATATTAGCGTGATGAGTGTTCGAGTGTCACTTTATGTATATTTTATATTGTTCATATATTTATACAGGTATATAACATGTTTCACAAAAAATTATTTCTCGTTCGGATAAGTTATAATAAATAAACTACAGTCAGTCAGCAAATTGAGAAACACGCACTTAAATATCGGTCAATGGTAAAAAAAACGCAGCTTCTCGCTGTATCACGCATACAGCAAAATAGACAGAGGATTCCTTCTTATGACAATCCGGTCCTCACTTCTATCAGAGCCAATGCAAATAATTTAATCATAATCGCCCCCTAGTTGATAATCGAACCCACAACCATCGCGTTCACATTCAGACGCTGTTCTACTAAAACAAATTAAGGAGAGCAAATAAAAATACTTGAGCAATAAAAATATTTTGGTATTAAAAACATTTAAATTTGTTTACCAACAGCGCCTCGCTTTGACTTCGACTTTCGTATACCGTTACAGGTTAAGGAACTTTGTCAGGTACATAGAATTGTATATACATACATACATGATATATGTATAATATATATAGTTATTAGACCAACTGGTTTCACATAAAATTATTTTGCCATTGACTTCTTAATATGTTTTTTACTTATTGAAAAAGTATGGGACAAAAAATGTCTTAAGCTTGTTTTTATGGTGATGCTATTATAAACAATCTTTAGATTTACTGTCGCACTCAGAAACGTCAATTAGTTTTGAGTTAAATTTATATCACCAACTTTATATTTGTCCTTAAATGAAGTTAAAAGTTAATTTTAGTTTATGAATATATAGCAGAACAATAATTCGAAAACTATTATATCTACAAAAAACCTATATCTATAAAAGGAATTCTAGTTTATATATAGAAGTTTATATATAGAAAATATTAGTTAGTTGTTTTTACACGTAAAAAAAAAGTTTCTGGATATAATTTAGACTTTTGGTCACGATTATTTTTTATTTCACCAAAACCAAAACAAAATAAGACTTAACTAAGCTACCAATAATCATACAATTTTACCTATCCAATATAACCCTCAAAAGCTGTAATAAATACAAATTTTACAATCCGCTCTCAATGTTCATTTCGTTTTTTATTTCAACGCTCGCTAAACAAGTGCGTACGTGTGCGATAAAGTCAGGCTTATCAAAAAAGAAAAGCTTAATCTTGTTAGAGCTTGCACGTGGCCGGTGTAAAAAAGTTCAATGCTTAAATAACTTTTATGGGTTCTGTATAGGCAGTGGGCTTTGATTTTGAAAGGTGTACTCGTATTTTGTTTTGTTTTTTGAGTATTATTTACGTCTCAAGGTATGTTTTACTTTATGATAATATATTATTAAATATTAAATTGGGATTTACTGGTTCTTACTATAGGTAAAACAGAGATGACTTCATCTGATTCCAGAATCCAGGGAAAATATTTGTTCAAAAATCATTAAATAAACACTACTTGAACTAAATTTAACTATCATAAATAAATATATATGTACTATATATATTGTGTGGAGTGGAATATCTTTACACTAGATTCCCTCTGTCTATCCTTCTATTTGCGGGATACAGCGTGAAGTAAAAACATAAATAAATAATACTACAAAAGAAGGCACACTGTATTATCGAAAACGTCATTTGCAAAAAATATTGTCGAAGATACATAATTTTAAAACAGAATGAGCCCTTACTATAAATTTAGTAAAGGACCCGAGTCACATCATAATGTTAATAATGATCAAATTAATTATTGCTTTTTATTCGGAGAAGACCATCCAATGGAGCGCAGTTTGATACTTTTTATTACAGATGAAGATTTTAATTTATATTGTTAAAAAAACGAAATCTTTAAAATATTGTAAGGTCTCTTAAATAGCCAGAATATTTTGCTAAATAAGAAAAAGAAACGCAAAAAGCAAAGGGATAAGAGGTGGTTTTTTTTCTTTCAAGTGTTTTTAGATTTTATTCAATGTTGTTTAGAAAAAGATTGCTGATGTTTTTGGATTCTATGTGCGTACGGCGTACTTGACAACAACAACAACAAAAAATAAAATAAATAATAAACAACAACTAATTCCTATATTATGTACATACATTTATTATGTATCTTATATATGGATATCTACACCTTTTTATGACTACATATTTACCTCACTTTAATTAACTGAAAATATTTTATTTAACTTAACGATTTGTACCTGTCGAAGTTTTCATAAAGAACGGAGCACAGAGCGCTACAGCCTTTCCTCTTTCGCCTCGTCTCCTCTCATCAATATCTTAAAACATGCCTTTCGAGGGATCTCCATGTTAATTTACTTTACTTTCTTCTTTCTTTCTTTCTCTCGTGTACCAATATACAAATGTATGTATTTGTATATTATATGTGTATATATTGAAAGAATTTTTGTCGCGTGTCCGTGTGTATAGCATGATAAGTAGCAATCTGGGCCCTCATTAATTCCCAATCGTAATTCACCACTGATTTGCGGAGTACAACGCTTCGGGCGTTCTCGGAAGGCTACTTCGAAGAATCTAACCTACTATAAATTAGCTGTAATCGTTTCAATCGACAATTACATTTCAACATTACTTTGAATTGATTTGATTTGGTATAATTGGAATTGGTGTTTTATATTGCTTACAATTTTTGTTTTGTTATTTTTATCTTCAATTATATTGAAAACTTGAGGAAGTAGGAAAAGGAAACTGACAATTTCAATTACTTCATTTAACTTTAAAATCTTCACGTATTTTATTGTATGACATGTTTGTGTTTGTTGTAACTGTATGTCTGTCTGTGGCATCGATCAACGATTTTGATTAATTTGTTCTACTGACTAACTGTGAAACTAAAAAAAACATGTTGTTCGTAGTTTAACTTTAATTATTTCACGTATGTTAAAGTTAAAACATTAAAACCTATATCGAGTATATTTTTATTCTATCCATAGATATACAATTAAAATAACATCTATTCAAAGTAAATAAAATTGTACTAAAAATGCCCTATTATATTTTTCTAATTGGATATTAACATTTTCAATACACAAAATATACATTAAAAAAATCAATTTACTATACAAATAAACGAATAAGGCTTAATTAAATTTCAACAATAATATTTTTTAACAATACAAAAACCTTCTACCTGCTATGTGCTATGGTATGAAGAAAGTCAATGCTAGTGTACAGGTTACGTTTCTATTAACATTTTTTTATGCTATGTTAGCTTTTATGTGTTGCCTCGTCCACGTGTTGGCGCGGCGTTAAGTTCCGCCACTCGACACGCAATGTTTTGGAAATTGGGCGGTACGTGGCAAACAAATTGTATTAACACCCTACTTAATACAGGATACCGTGTGAACTTATAAAAAAAATATTATTCTAAGATCGATCAAACCTTTTATCTCAATACGGATAAATATTTAATAGTAAATAGAGCGTTTACAAGATTAAAATTAAATAATGTAATTCTGTAAATATATATTTTTTTGTCGAGTAACAACATAATAATCATTTTATTTTAATTATAATTTGAATAACTTATAATCAACACTAATTAAAAATAGATTTTTTAAATTTACTTTGCTTTGAAAAGAAAAATATTTGAATTAACAAAAAAACATAAACACAACAACTTTTATCCATCAATTGAGCAACAGAATTAGAATACAGGTAGATATTTAAAACATCAAACTCTGACAATGGCTCAAAAGTTAAAGCCACTCAGATAAACATTTCAAACTATATTCAATTTGAAAAGGAACAAAATAAAATACGATAAACCACACTAAAAAAGATCTTCTCCAACAAATTCAACAATGTATGCGTAACTCAGGTAGCTGCCGCTATATAAAATACGAAGACGTATTTTTTCCTTTTAGTTCGTTTTTTTTCTGTAACAGGCAGAACTGGTTTGCTTTCGTCTCGTTCTAACCCGGTTAGATACTTTAATCAAATAGGGCTTGCAATTGCATATTAAATGTACGTTTTCATTCATTTGTGTGCTTTGGTGGCTTAAACGGGAAGGTTGTGGGTTCAATATACAGAGGGAAAGTGTTTTTTTAAGTTAACGCGTTTCCTTATGTATTTGTACCCTGCAGTGTACGCACACGCTGTATGCACTTTGCAGGGTAGGGAGACGGAACCTAGAGTTGAGATACTCCGTTCTTATTTAGGACACTTCCGGTCCCCACTTTGTACCGAATTCTAGAAGCGCGCGCTTTGCCTGGTCACCAGAGCGAGAAAATGAAATTAATAAATATTTAATTTCCTTAAGTGGGAATCGAACTGACTACCGTCGCGCCTATAGTCACACCCTTGTGCCACCGACCGGGCCGCGACGGCATACAATTTCTTTAAGAGCCTAACTTAGAGAAGAAATATTAAATTCCCGACTTTTAAACAAAAATATAATAGTTTAACATATACTCGATATTAAAAATAATAATAACGAAGTGCCTTAAGAACGTCACTCAGGTAGTGGGTTTGATTCTTCAACAATAGTCAACTACTTGAGCATTCAACATACAAATATTTGTCTTGGCCACAAAAAAATCTTCAACCTGCTATCTCAATATATAAAATATAATATTACATATATAACAAGGTTTTTATATAAAAATAATAATAAGTCACACGTATACTTTGGTTTACGTCAAATAAGATTGATTTTGATTGATTCGAAACTTTTTACCGCATAGCACCGGCAGGATGTTAAAACACTACACATTTCCACTTTTCGACTAATATTCGGAACATTATGGCCTAAGTGGCGTAACTCAACGCCGCACTTTATCGCGGAGAAATGACAACGCAAGCGTAACCGATAAGAACCGGACTTATCATACTTAATGGCTATTGGTTCAATCCGCACGCGGAGCAACGATTATGTGCAACTTAATTTGCGAATTTCTTTAATAATACGGAGATAAAGATACAATTTTGACATTATTGAGACATTGTGTGTTGAGTAACGGAACTCAACGCCACGCCTTGTTTACCAGCTCAAGGAAATCCAATTAACTTAAGTCGTGGCGCAGGTGCGCTAGTTCATTGAAGGCGCTATGCATCGAGAATTCGGCGGAATGAGAAACGGAATGACTTACTTATTGCTGTTTACAGTCTAAAATATGAGAAATGCATAAATTTAAAAATGTTGGACAGTCAATTTAAAGTTATTTTTAAACTATAGTACTAATTTGAAGTTTATCTTTAAAATTAATAAAAAAAACCGAAATATGAAACCATATCGTCTTCAAAAGATTATTTATCAGTTTTCCATTATACGCATTTACGCTATACAATTTCAATAAAAAAACGATGTGATTCCCATGTAAAATGCGATTGTTGGCAACAGTACTAAGAAACAATACCCACGGTGTGTCACGTAACAATACGTGTAAATCAAAACGGGTCGATTTGAAAGATAAATAGAAAACGCGGCGAAATCAAAGTGAGAAACGGCTTAAGCTTAGTTCTAAGAAGCTTTTTTATTTTGTACTTTTATGTTGCTAGCTGCAAGTGCTGCAACCTGCGGCTTCGACAGCGCAGTGAAATGCAAGTGACTAAGTAACATTGAAAAGATATGGACCATATCGAGGAAAGCTAACCTATCTAAAACTTTACCAGAAAGGAAATTTTAGCTTGTGTAATATAGATTTTATATAGTGCAAAATTAAGGATATTGTTTAGTTACTATAAAAATGTTATAATAATAATATCACAAAAAATTAAAATACCCAATATATTAAACTAAGGGGCTTAAAAATTAGTCATAAGTTATAATTTTGGGCTTTACTCAAAATGATAAAATTATGACCTGTATGATAAAGTTATTATTTTTTGACCTAAAACTGTGATTTTTTTTTGCAAATTGTTTATGATAATTTTGTTAATATGAATATATCTATCTCATAATATAAATCGATACAAACCTTAATAATATAATTTATACTTTAGGTTTAAGAACAGTGTGAGCTTGAAACAAAATATAGACTTCTAGATCAAATATCACAAAAGCATCCAGATCGTAAATGTTCTGCACATTTATGGTAATCTTTATTCATTTTGGAGATTACAGACACATCATAAAATTTATTAATTCATAAATTGGTTTCAAAGTATCCTCATTGTATTTCAGCTTTAATTTTCTATGAAAAAATTATGTTAAAAAAATTTCTAATTACGTGTAACAAAGTAAAAATAATTTTGTGTGTATGTAACTTTTACTCGCGGTGTCGTTAATATAGTCAAACGACAATAATCAAGAGTTGTTGTATCAACAAGGCATATTTTAGTCTCTCAGCTAACTTTGAACTTAGGCATAGTGGGTTGCATTTAAATGATTAACGTAAAGTTATATAACGCCACAGCGCTTTTGTAGGGTATCTACAGAAGCGCGGCGTTGAGTTCCGCTACTTGATACGCAATGCTTCAATTAGGTGGAAAATATGAAACGGATGTGCGTTAATAAATACGGAGTCTCTTAACACTAGGTTCCTGTATTCTGCTGCATGAAGCTAAATAAAAATATATATACTTTTTTATAGATAGAGTATTACAACAGAAATACATTTTTTTACTTTGAACTTGTAGTTCCTTAGATTAGCTCGCTCAACCAAACAAACAATATAGCTTTATTATATTACAGTAAGTAAATAATATTGTTCTTGAAAAATTAACTGCAGATTGCAATCAGGGCAATAAAGTTTTACGATTTTCATTGGCATCAAGTTATATTTATGTCGTCGTAAAAATCGATAAATGACAAAGGTTATTAAGTTACCTGATTTCGGATAAGTCAGAGATTCGGCGGAAGGTTTTGTTTTTATTGTAATTGTGTAGGTAATAAAATTAGAGAGCTTAAAACTTAAAAGTTAGAAGATTTCGTTTTAATTTAATCAATAGAAATAAAAGATGTAAAATCAATAGCATGTTGTGACATCATCGTGGGTATACAGAATACGCACTGATTGATAGTTAAAAGTAATAAAAAGTGATGGTTATTTGGAAAAAAAAGTCGCACAGCACAGTAGGACGAGAAATCTAGAAACTCCTCTCCTCCTCCTCTCCATATTCCTCCAAGATTACAGACATTGCGTGATGAGTGGTGATACGCTGCGCTATATCTTACTAGATTGGGAGAGAGATTATGAGTTGAGTGTGGTCGTTCACTGGAGTAATAATCAAACCTACGTGTTTGTCTGTCAAGTTTACAGTAAGATGCATGGGCGGGTTTGGAAAAAAAATCTCTTAGGGCCTGGACTCTAATTTTGAACAGATATAGTTATATACAGATATAG
>DWAO01006707.1:0-10732 GCA_018230605.1 Heliconius congener
CGGTTACGGCTGTGCGTGCGTCTTACCTCAGTCAGTCAGAACAAGTCCTTTTATACATATAGATAATCAACAACAGCCTCCGAAGAAGAAAAAAATTTCTCTAATTCAAGCTTCAGCGTTAAAATATTATTAATTAATTGTCATATTTTCAGTCGCCCGGATTCATCATTTATGTGGTTCTTGAACCCTCTGA
The DNA here is from genome assembly GCA_018230605.1 of Heliconius congener. NCBI lineage: Eukaryota > Metazoa > Arthropoda > Insecta > Lepidoptera > Nymphalidae > Heliconius > Heliconius congener. Next base: position 194 of record DWAO01006707.1, read on the forward strand.
AGTCGATACGCTACATACTGTGGCACAATTACAAGTGGAACATCGTCAAGTATGCCGCCATCATGTTCATTATTTTATTTATCTTAATCTTTGTGTTCGCGATTCCCGGATATGCTATCAAGCGTTTCCTGGGAGCTTAAATTTTAAGCCTAAAGAGTATATAATAAAAAACATATTTCTTACACTTCTATAAGACTTAAACAAACCTGATTTGATATTATCAGATTAATGGACTATAAACCCTAATGATACCTGAACTATAGACGACATGGACTGCACAATTCATGCAAAATTGCATCGGATTTATAAATACTTTGTTAAAAAGTGATAAAGATTTATACTTAAAGCATAAATCTTTATTTTGGCTTGGACACTTTCCTGGATAAGACATTTAATGTCTCCACGAAGACTAAAATTTGTACCTGATGTTACATATCGTAAAAATTATAAAAAAAACATTTGTTGGATTTCAATTACACTGGATTATATATTTCCCGGATATAACGTGATGTTACTTTTGAGACAAAATACTTTATGGACACTTCTCTGAAGTATTCATTAAAATATATTTTTATTTATTTTGATTTTGATTCAATTTCAAAAATAATTTTATCAAAGTTTACAGCTATATGAAAGATTATAAGAGTTATAAAAAAATAAAAATATTTATTGAACTTCGACTGCGAGAAAATATTTAACGGTACACTTTCCTAGACATATCCCATTTCTTATAAAAAAAAATAATGTTTTTTTTTATTAGTTTTATAAACAAGTATCTAAATTCATATTTCAATAATTTTAATTGCAACTCTCTTCTTCTGTAAACCATAAAAAATATATAAAAGTATTCATTATTCTTCTAATACATATAAGAATATTTTATGGAATATTTTAGTGGCTCATCATCCACTATCATTATTGATTTTCATCAAAAGTAGTTTATAGATTAAGTAAATCATTAAATTTAAACTGTGCTATAGAATGTAAGAATTATAACTATATATCTATTGGACTTCTCCAAGTTGTAAGGCTATTTATGGAAATATTATTTTGTATACTTAATCCACTGTTATTTCACAAAATTGTTATTTACTTACATTTTATTTTCTAGTAGTAATTATAATATTTAACTTGGTGTTTTGGGGCTTAGGTGAAAATCCCACATTGTAACCCTAGATTGTAAGTATTTTGAGAAAGTATATACTAGACTTCGTTTACTTTTAAGCGTATTTAATGGAATATTCCTTTGGATACTTAATCCGACATATCTTTAGAAAGTTAGTTTGACTCTTAACAACTTTGAGAATTTCAGAGTTTTAATTTTTAACCCTGTACTGTAGGCTATAGAAAATATTTATATAAAACTTACATTAGTCGTAAGTATATTTAATATTTTCCTGGGTACTAAATCCAATATCTTCTTGGGATTATTTACTTCTATATCTTGAGTAGTCCAGGATATTTATTTAATAAACAAATTAAAAATTTAATTTTGAACGCTATACTGTAGAAAATATATATACATATATATATCGAAGATATATACAAAATAATAAAAATTAACTAGTTATAAGCATATATATATTTGGGTACTAAATGTGACATTTCTTCAGACTGTTAATTTATTACTATTTACACCTGCTAACTTACTACTTGCTAACTTAATTGAGTAAAACTATTTAATTTTGGACTCTATATTGTAGATGATAAGAGATTATAATATATTTAATTTCAAAAATTGTACTAGTATTTTATTCGAATATCTTCTTGAGTAATGAATCCAATATTTCTTTGCAATGTTATGTTATTATTTACAGTTAAATTTTAAGTAATTTATATTATAATTATATAGTTTATATTTGAAAGGTCTTTGATCTCTAAGCTTTAGACCGTAAGAGAAAATAATGTATTCTAGTTGTAAGCATATTTAACAGATTTTTCCTTAGATACTAAATCAAAGTCGTCTTCAAAAAAAATTATTTATCTCCTTATTTAAATTATTTGACATTTCAAAGATTCCATTTGAAATATATCAATTGTAAATTCTAAAATAAATTAATGAGTCTTCTACTATTTATAAATAGAATAATATAAAAAAAAATTATGCATAATTGTTTTGGAAATTAATTTTTTATGTTAATTTTTTAAATTAATATCTAAGATTAAATTTCGAGGCACTTTTTTTGATAATTTATTATTTTTCGGAAACCAAGGTTCAACTTTAAAAGAAAAATGTTTAAAGTATCATAAAAATAAACGTCAAATTGTATATTTTTTGTTTACAAATTAAATCTAAAGTACATATATTTAGAAAATTCTTGTTACCTATGTTTCTTTCTCAACGACTTCCTACTTTCCTCGTTTCAAACATTAAGATTCGAATAGGTATATATTATCTGTCTAGAAAAGTCAGCATTTGGCTTTATATTAGTTATAGCTTATAAGCAATTAATCAACAAACTCGTATTTACAGAAATTCAAGAATGGAAATATTTAATCACGTTTCTCTAAGTATTTGCTCTGCATGCTACAAATTATGATTGTCTGAAAACTCTAAATGTATTAGAAGTAGGCGAGTTATATTCAATAAAGATATTTACCCAAGTGACGTTTTATTTAAACAACCGCGTTTATCTCCACATCGGCGGACGGCACCCTTCCGGTGTCTCACGTGGTCGTGGGCGTCTGTGATCGCTTACCATCAGGTGATCCGTACGCCCGTTTGCCATGTCTTTTCCATATAAAATGAACTATCAATAGTAATAATAATAAAAATCGATGGTAGACGATTCAATGTAAATATAAGTTTGCTTTAAGTGGAGAATCTCAAAGACTTGTTACTAGAACGCTGAAATAAAATGGAAATAATTCATTCTCCACAAGACTAATAGCTAATAAAAAAAATATTGAAATTAAGTATACTTTTTAGGTTTGATATCATTCTAATGCAATTGAGCCGTTTGAAAATTCATATAGATCTTATGTTCAAGCAAAAGTTGTTTTCAGTCTATAAATTTTAAAAAGATCAACTCTTGAACTGTTTTCCTATAGACTTCTCAGCAGAACTGCCTTTCGTACTGGTTTTTTTTGTGTAATTTACCGTTTTAAAGTGTTGGTAGTGGCCAAGAGCTAGTGAGATAAAACGTGTCGTTAAGATTCAGCACACGACAAAATCTCTAATCGTGATTTGCGATTAGTTCTCACTGCTCTCACGACCTATGTTTCAAAATGGCAGCACAAGATTTATATTTATATTTATTTAGTACTGATACATTACATTATATTTTATATTATCATTATAAAATTCAAGTAGTAATTAGATAAATTGCAAAAACAATTACCATACATCAAAACTTTAATTTCGAAAAAAAAAACAATAACTTCTGTTACTTCTTACACAATAAAATTTAAAATGTGCCTTAAATATATATTGAAAAAAAACGGAATATTTTAATTTGACATTACTATTGTTCAGCCACAACGGCACTTCCTTCTTCTTCGCCTTCGTCTACTGGATCGTCGTTTCACTCGTCGCCTACGTCCTCTGCACCTGCTTCTTCGTCGTCTTCTCCCGCACATCTCTCTTGCTACCCAATTCATAAATTTCGAGCCTTTTCTCTCTAAAAAGCCCAAAGCGGTACCATTGTCTAAAAGAGAAGTTACAGTGTTACTAATTTCTTCAGCGGACTTCCCACTCTCCACTTGTAGGTGCTGAACTATATCCGATGCAGTTGCTCCATTTTTGCTGTTCTGAAGATAGGTTATAATTAGCCTCCCAGTATCCATGACAGGTTCTGGTACAGACATTTTTCTCAAAAATTTTAATATTTACGAGAATTTTCAATAAGATTGTTCATAATGTAAAATTTTATGTTGAACTGTTAACGTCAATATTATAAAAATACGTTTGTTTTTTATCGAGTGGCATATAGACTTTAATGGCCAGTTACTTATTAACGATAAATTAATATTTACTGGAGTTGATCAAATGTTTCATACTGTATATAAACGCAGGATAGATTTTCGAAACATTACTGGTAAAGGGACGCTGTGTTTTATTTTATTGCCAGAGTGAGGAAATGAAAATAATACTTTTTTAAAGTGGGAATCGAACCCACAATATTCGCGTTTATAGCTCAGGTGCCGGTCACATTTAAAAATCAGTCAATCTCTCTCATTGAAATTTCATGACTGTAGGTCGACGGGAAACTCCTCATACGATTTGAAGATATCAAAATGAAAATCGGAAATTTAGTCGCTATAGAGCATTTCACCGGTGAGCAGCGAACGGAAGAAACTGGCGTGATCCCGTTATCAACTCGAAAGAGATCAACTGAGCTCACTATATCAAGCGTATTTTTAAAAGATCTTAAATTTCACCCGTGTGAACTTCAATTAGTCCAGGAATTGAAACCAAATGACCACCATCTTCGCCGTGCTTTTAAAGAACAATATTCTCTATTCGGATGAAGTTCATTTTCATTTAAGTGCATATGTCAATAACCAAAATTGTTGGTATTGGGCCTAAGAAAAACCCAAATTAAAAAGTGGTCTTTGCTGTTTTAATTTGGGATTTTCTGCATTCGCTTAACGTGACAGTTTGAGCAGTCATGTCGGCTGAAGGAATCATCGGAGCCCATTTCTTCGAAAATGAGCGAGGCCAAACCGTAACAGTAAATTCTGATTAGCGATCAGACATGTTACGCAACTTTTTCTTCCCACAACTGCAGTTTTGAAGCCTACAACAGCAGGACCTGGTTTCAATAAGACGGCGCGACATCTCATACATCCAATGAGTCCTAAGCAGTTGTAAACGAAATATTTACTGGAAAACTGATATCGCGTCGAGGGGACATTCGGTGCCCTCCTCGGAGCCCAGATCTTACGCCACTAGATTTTTTCCTCTGGGGGTTTCTCAAGAGCCGCGTTTATGCCAATAAACCGACGACAATTGCCCAGCTCAAGAACAACATTTGCGAGGAAATGTCCGCTATCCCAAGTGCGATGTGCCGGCGAGCGAGTGTGTACGTTTGGATGGTACACGTCTGTGATGTTATTTTAAAAAAATAAAATTTCCATGTGTTTACTTTATTATATATAAAGATTATCTTTCCTAAGCTTTGTAGTTTTTTTTTTCTATGATTTTTTAAAATTCGCATAACTTAATGACGTACCAACACAAAACCCCCACCTCCACTGTATTATACCTAATAAAATTTCAATATTCATTTACCGCTAGCTTTTACGCTTGGGATAACTCTGATCACATTTACACAAGGTTATGGTGAAATTATTAACATTATATAATACAGCTTATAGCATTCCTTGAGAAAGGACGATATATAATATAATATATTTTCAATCAAACTAGTATTTCCTGAGATTAGCGCGCTCAACTAACGAACTTCAGCTTTATAGTATTATAGTAAGGATATATATTTTTCTTGCAAAAAAATGACGAAAGAACACTCAATACAATACATTGATCAGATATTTTATTTAACTCTAAAATAATATTTACATTTTTCAAAAACATAATATAATTAAATAGAAACGTAACATTAATACAATATGTTATTGTGAACAAATGAATGGACTAACAAACTAACTTCACAACGGCGACGCCTTCTATCGGACTAAACAGTTATTAATATGAACGTATTACACTGAAATTCTGGCAAGAATTTTACAATTGCAAATACAATTAAAATATTTTTATTCTAGAAAAATTTAGATCAAAAGAAATATTTTTTTTTTTACAAAATATGTGTTCCACAAAAAATATTTTAATTTTTTTTTGTCGAAAATTGTTTTTTTTTTAGATAAAATGAGTTTTTTAAATCAAATTTGTAATATATTTTGTTTATTTGTTTTAATCAAGGTTATAAATCGCCGCTAGTCCGATGACGCCAGATACACCATTGGGTATTTCTTTAAGAAAAATGATGATATCCCCACTCTAATATTTGCTGTACATAATTTCTAATAACTTTATAGAAGTAAACAAATGTCAGTTGTTACACTTTCATTCTGACTCGCCTATTTAAAAATTCTGAAATTTATGTGCCATTTATTTATTTCCAGCTATGTGCATGTGATCAAATGTTTTTTTTTATTAAAATGTTCATCAAATGTTTTTTTTTTTATTAAAATGTTATGTTGTATGTATCTGGACCTATTCGTAAACAAAGTAAAATTTTATGAGATTTTTTTTAATTACTTCGATAAATACAATGTTACCTCGCCTTTGTTCAATCTAATTGAAACAAAACAAAATTTTGTTTTTGATTAGATGTCATAACTTAGTTTAAATGTTAAATGTATGAACAAAAATAATTATAGAATATTTATTAAATTCATACTTAAAAAGGTATCAGAAACGTTAAAAAAAACGTGTGTAAATCATGTCTATGACTACTAAACGAAAGAACACAAGTAACCTAAAAGTATCTTAAAAGTTGAATTAAGTATCTTTATCGTTAAAATAAAAAAAATAAAAAAATATTAGATTGGGGATTATCCTGGAAATTGTTGTATTTCATACCTTACACATATAACGATTCTAAAACAAATCATTAAAAAAAAATTACTATACTTATGTATAAAAAGAAAATTTTACAAAACTACAACTACACAAGTTACAATTACTCACATTTGTTAGAGACATTTTATCGTTATTGGCCTAAATTTTGAATACATACAAGAGATTTACCCTTTCCCATATATAAGTGATAATTTAGTGTTTCTACAAAATGTTTTAGATTATTTCATTATTACTATTATAGAAAAAATAAATTATATTGGTCAAAACTCTTTACAACAAGTAACTAAAAACACGATTTCAATAATTGATATTTTTATATCGTAATTATTAATAATTTTAATAACACTTCAATAATTACTTTTTCCGTATTTAGATGAGAATTCTAAGCGATTTAAAGATTTAGTATAAACACTTATTTTGTATGAAAAGGGTTGTCACTTCAAATCTATTTGGTTAAATTTAACATATAATTTTGTCATTTTTGACAATTTTCTGTTGAAATTTTTATTTCAAAATTATAATATGGTTTGGATAAAACAAATTTTATCCAAACTTTTTTCATTTAGGAAAACTAGCATAGTTCTATATGATTTTTATTTCAAAGTTGAAGTTGCAATATTAATAATTTAAATACAATTAATAATAAAGTGTCAAAATTATGTTTCAATAAATACTTTGATTTTCGATTCCCACTCAGAAGAAAACATTTTTTTCACCATTCTGTGTAGACAAAATGCAGTGTTAAGTTCCTTAACCCAAACCATTAACTGTGAAAAGGGCAGCATGTGAAGAACAAAGTGACTTGACACTAAGTTCTGTCGACCTACACCACTTATGTTTATGTTTTTTTATGTGACACTGATAGTTAAGGGTTAAATTAATTATGAGGCGCAGGTGGGCACTAGCAACATACATATATGGAGTATATGGGAAAGGTTAAATCTATAATTTTCTTAAATACATATAGTTTTTCTGTAATTGTGACTTGAAACATTGAAACATTCATCATATATAGTAGAAAAGTGGACACAACGCTAAGGACACCAGTTCGATTCCCCAAAAAAACAACAGAGGCTCGAGGCTAACATCAATATTGCGTACATTTCACTAAGAAAATTAGTTATAATAAACATTTTATTTACAAATCAATATTATACCATATATATATATATATATATATATACATATATATACATATATATACATATATATATACATATATATATACATATATATACATATATATACATAGATATACATAGATATACATATATATACATAGATATACATATATATATATATATATATATATATATATTAACAGACAGATAAAAAAAACATTTAAGCTAGCCATGAATCGATTATCGGATCGTTATCCATATTCGTTTCGAAGGAGTCGATTATATCTAAATATATTCGAAAATCGATACCGATAATCGATTGCAAGTGAAAATCGCATGAACAACATTTAATTAAGACTAAAGTGAATATTTCTAAACAGTTATTGAACACGTAGATACGACAACACGTATAGTTAAAAATTGACATACAGTATTTCAGAAAACTTATTAAAATTCGAACAGGTCGCGAACCTGCTTCTTCAATGAGGTGCAGGTTTTAATCCCACTATGTTCAAATTTTCATATGTTTTCGGAAACATTAAACTTTTTTCCATACCAAGGATTGGTATGGAAAAATGTTAAAAATATGACATACCAAGTTGAATTCCCATTAATTTGCGAATATTTAATACACATCCAAGTAAAATCCAAGTGTCGCCAGGCGTTGAATACTGGCGTTGAATAGTAAGTACGAAGAAATTTTATTTTTCATACAACATAGACTATAAACATATATTTTATTGTCAATATATAGAAACAAATAAAGTGACCACCAATCTATCAATTAGATCGATATTTGAAAACTCAAATGCAACACATAATGGTTAAATACATTCATTTCTAGCGGAGTAGTCAGAGAGGACGGAGCGCCAAATGCTACGGTTGTAATTAAATATATTAGCTTTCATATGATTCAAAATACAGTAAGATGATCAAACGCCTGGCGTGAAGACAACATCCAATTTTTAATTAGGACACCTATCATTTAGAAAACTTTTAAAATCGACACAACAATTTATTCTACTGATTTCATAAAAAAATCGCCCGTTCAGTTAACAATAATTAATTTTTTGTCAGTTATGTCAGTTAGATGTAGACCTTGTATTTAATTTATTATAGCTTTTTATTCACGTAATACCGACAATTTTGAACGAGCGATAGATACATACATAATAAATAAATACAGCGACGTACATACAGAAACATTAAAACATTAATCAATAATAATTTAAATACATTTAAAATAAAAGTATAAAAATTATAATTTAAATAAAAAAAAATAACATTGAAAAAATCATTCATTTGTAAATAATTAGATAATTAAAGTTATCAATACAATTCATTTAAAATTTAAAGTTGTAAGCAGTTTACAATTATATTTTAAAATTTCTTATGAAATAGTCAATATAGAACTGGTCTTAGTCAAATTTTACAAAAAAAATGTATTTTAAGAATAATATATTTTTTTTGTTTGTTTTACAAATATGTAGTGTCTTATGTGTTTTATTTTATTCCGAATAAAATTTGTGGTAGTACAATAATAATATGTATATCGTCGATTTAAAGCAAAATTGTCAATTTTTCTTTAAATATTGACGGATAAATTTAATTTTAAATTAAAAAAAACAATGGAGCCAAAATTTAAGTTTCCAGAAAATTTCATGAAAAATTTCAAAGTTAAAATTGAGTTTATCAAACGACGACACACGGAAGAGTATTTGAATTAATAATTCATTAAAAATACATATTTGTTACAATATAAATTACACATAAATAATAAATATAACATAAAAGAATCGAACTATTTTAAATTTTGTTTATAAACAAAATAAACCCATAGAAATCCGTCATGAAAAGACTATATAAAAAAAATACCGTGGCAACAATCTAGTCACTGTTATTTAAACTTTCATAACAAATAAAGTTACAAGAAATCACCTCAGTAATAAAAAAACTTAATTAACTTTAATTACAATTATTTTAATTATAATAATATAATAATAATAATAATTTATTGCTTTAGAAATACTCTTTTATTTCCTTTATATGAAATATAATTATTATAATATTAAGTATTATACTAATATTATGATTATATAGCGGGTTCAGTTTCCGCTTGATGCAATTTTGTCGGCCATTAGTTTTCTGTCGTAGTACGTGGTACGTGTGAATTATTTGATAATCTTAAACTTTTAAAATTACGATTAAAATTTAATGTGAATTTTAAATTACTTAAAATTACTTTTTGCAATAATCGATATCTACTTTATTTCTAATTATTTACAGCCAATTTTTTTTTATTAACTTAGTATATTATTATGAAATTTTATTTTAATCTATATTTGGGTACTCGCATCGACCTTGCCTCTTTTGAGTTTAAAATCTATAATTAAATAAAAAAAGGTTAAACTTTGTAAGTTTACTAAACATTTATACATAAATTAAAATTAAATATTTTATTTTACTTTTGCCTTTGAAATTAGAAAAGTAAGATTCCTAAGAGCCCAAATCTAAAAAAACTTATAAATTACATATTTTCCTGTAAATTAAATAAATTAAATTTTAAAAGACTTAAAAAGTGTAAAAAATTCAAAAAAATGTGATATTTAGGGTAACTATAAGAAATTCAATACATTATTTAAAAAAACTAAATAAATAATTGAATGAATACATTTTAAAATCTTGTCTTGTGTTATAATATTTACAAAATGAGTGTGTATTTATTTTTAAATTTACTTAACTTACTTTTATAATTAAGATAATCTATTAAAAACACTGAAATAAGCAATAATTTATTATCTATAAAATAAAATAAAAAAATATCAGCTTCACGCTGTATCCCGCACACAGCAGGGTGGGCAGAGGGAACCTAGT
>DWAO01006708.1:0-10732 GCA_018230605.1 Heliconius congener
TATCTTTCATGTACAGAATTGACTTTTCTATCCTTTTATTATATATGGAGATTTTGATTTCGCTTACGCCAAATTATAACAATAATAACACTACGAAATAAATAAGTTATTTGACAAGGAACACGATAACTTTTTACTTCCCAAATATAACTTTATCATTCTTCCCTAATAAAGTTAAGTTTTATTTACTAACGAAACCTGTATAGTATGAAAGTGACAAAGCTAAAGGTTACGTATCGAAGCCGCCTTTGAAGTTTGTTTCACAAAAAACATTTAAAACTACAAATATGATATTTTTGTAGTAATATTTTTATTATATGTAAAAAAATACATTATTTTTAGGATTCCAATCTCAAAAGAAAAAACCCAGTATAGGATCATTTTGTTGTCCGTCTTTCCGTCTATCAAGAGCATTCAACTCGAGTTTACGTGGATGCATCAATCTGTGATTAATATCAAAATCAAGCTTCTAAATCAACGCAATCAAAATTCCAAAGATACAAGCGTTCAAGCATTGTTTTTGCTGCAATTTGTATTTTTGCTGCATTTTGCCGCGTAATCAAAATCTATAGAACTATTTCCAGTGGACTTACAGTTATGAAATTTAGCAAGAAGTGGAAGAAGGAAAAAATCTAAAATTTTTAAATTTCATTTAAAAAAAATCATTACAGACTTATAATTGTAGTTTATTTAAAATTAGTATATCAACTTTTATAAATAGTACATTTAGATGATATACAATCCTAAAATTGGTACGGAAGCCTCGGCATGCGGATCCGTCTCGCATTTGACCAATTCTCTAGCTTCACTGTGCTGTATTACGTACAGAGTAGGCAAAGGGAACCTAGTGCTAAGACAGTTCTCCACCTTCCGCCGATTGTTTGAAACATTGCGGGCTGAAATAAAGAACTCAATTCTATAAGATAATGAAAATATTAAATAATTCACCTCAGTAGAAATCGAATACAGAGCCCCCGCATTAACAGTCATATGCTTGTGCCACAACGCCAGGACTTTAACTTTAATAATTAAAATTATAACAGTGCGCTATTTATTTTTTCGAGTGTCTTTTAACTGCTTAAAAATTAAAGTGAGAATAATAAACATTTTTTAATACGAAGTTTATAGTTTCACCTAACATTTTTGTTGATTATGACTAGGTCTCGATATTACTATTGGGTGTTTAAACAACGCTATATAGGTACGCTCGTACATCGATGGTTAGAAGGTTAGAAATTTTGGTATTCTCAAACAAGTTTGACCCAAATCTTAAATAAATAATTATAACAGGCAGATCACCATTGAGATAATACAATTTATTAATCTATTTATAACATTGGGCGTGATATTGGCGAAGTGATTTGTGCTTAACTGGCACTTTTAGAATGCCAAAATCAAAGAGCAGAACAATATAACGTTGGTAAAGTATAAAATACGTAAGGTAATTAGTATTATGCAATCATTAGGATTGCATAATATGAATTAATATAGTTTTATTTGGCCACAAATATAATTGAAGTTATTATGAGATATGTTTATTTGGATCTAAATATTTGTCTTTGAAATATTAATACCATTCTGTGACCAACCAAAACTATATCAAGAAAGCAGTTAATAAGACTGAGTAAAAATTAAATGGAATAGGGTACGTAATGCTCGCCGATAAACATACTTCTCCAAACGAGCAATAACGCTAAATCAGGCATCAAGCTTCATAATATAATTTTTGATTAATTTTATTATTTATATTCTACGAATAATTATAGAATTATATCACGATAAATAAATAATAATAATATAGTAATAGATTCAGGATTTTTTAGTTAATATTTAATCATTATGAAATGAATTATTGTGCTTTATTTTACTTTCAGATTTCCTTTCAGTTAGTAATTAGAAATTGGTGTTACTGAAAATATGTCAAGTTGACAGTGACGTAAATGATAAATGTAATCAAAGCAATAATTTCGTAGCCTAGCTTTCAATAAATTTAAATTTACTTATTTTTTTTATTAAATAACGATCTAGTAAAAATAAACATGTCTTACAAGACAAAAGATGTGACCCTCTCTGCGGATCGACCAAAGACGCTTTTGTTGCAAAAACATTCGGACTACTTGGCCAGCTATGGCCTGAATAAAGATGATTATGAATTTTGTATGACAGAGTATTTACGAATGTCTGGAATCTATTGGAGTCTAACAGCTATGGAGTTAATGGATCAATCTTCGAGGTAACCACTTATACTTAATATCTTTTGTAACTATACTGATTTGAAGTATACTTCTTACTCTTTGTTAGTTTTATACTAAATGCATATTATGATATATATATATATAATATGAACTAAGTAACAATAAATAGATGATGTAATAGAATTTTAAATATATATAATGCTAGTTTAATTTGAAATTCTCTTTCTAGAATATAGATTCAATATGTTTATCCTCATGAAATTACTGTAGTATTTGAAATATATTATCATGGCAGTTGTGGTGCAGCATCTGAATGTAAACATTAAGGATTCAATCCCTAATTGGGGGAATAAATTATTTTCATTTCCCTGTCATAGTTTATTTAAAAAACAATGAATTAATAATAAGTTCAAATTACAGAATGCCAAAAGAAGAGATTATTAACTTTATATCATCATGTCAAGATAGTGAAAGTGGCGGAATATCAGCTAGCAATGGTCATGACCCACACATGCTTTACACTTTGAGTGCTATTCAGGTAAATATATTTTATAAATATTATTATTTCAAGGTTGACCAAGTAAGTACAAGTAAATTTTACTCTTAGAAAATAACAGAAGTTCTGTATAAATAATGTTAAACATCTTGGTGTGCATTTAGACAATAAATTATGTTAAAACACAAATGGTTACTTGAAAAGAACTCTAAACTATCTATTGATAACATTTTTTTTATTTATAAAAAGACTTTAAAGCCAATATAGGTCTATATTGGCTTCCAACTTTATGGATCTTCATGTGTCTCCAATACTAATATAATTCAAAGGACTCCAAATTATATCCCTAAACAAATAAAAACAAAGGAAATATATGATTATCTACACATACTTATAAATTAAGCAGGAAGTACAGATCAGTAACAAAGAAATAAAAAGGGCAATTTTGTTAGTACAAATTTAATATACAAATTTATTTGAGAGATGTTAAATAAAATTTGAGATGGTTGTAGTGCAACAGCACCACATTTTACTGATAAATGTAACATTAAATATGTAGAAGTATGCAATGTTTTAACATTAGGTCTGTCACTTTTAATCTCTTTGATACATGTTAATGCTTCACATAAATAAATTAAATCAACCTTGTTTCTTAAAGGTCCTTTCAATGTATGACAGGCTGGATGCTGTAGATGTTGAGAGTGTGGTTCGTTTTGTGTCCTCCATGCAACAAGAAGATGGTAGTTTTATAGGTATACCTTTTCCTGCTTATAGACTATTAAAAGTAATAAATGATGTTTGTTATTAAAAGAAAAATGGGAAAAAGTAGTTACATTATTTTATGTTTTAGAATTAATAAGTTAAAAACTACATCCTCATACAAGATTGTACTCAATAATAAAGATTTAAAGCATAAAATAATAAATAAAAGGGAGAAAATCTATTACAATAATAGATTTTCTCATATATCTGCCATTTACAAACAAAGATAGATCAATTAAGTAAAGATAGATCAGTTACAATCTTATTATATTTTTATATAATAGATATAGATAGGTGTGTCCTATGTTGAGAAGTCAGTCCACACATAGGAGTCTGTAAAAAAATTAAAAATATAAGTAATGTCGACATATATTAGAAAGTATAAATAGTTATATTTATTTATTAATGTAATACAAACCAAAACAAAGTTGGTGCACCCTAACCTCAGAATTGGCTAAACCAATTTGAATGCAGATTTCAACATTATATCAAAGCAAACTTCCGTTAATAGTTTCCAAACTTTTTTTATATTGTCTAAAGAGGATAAGTCGCAATATCAATATTGTATTATTTTTATTAATTTTGTTTTCTTAGGTGACAAATGGGGTGAGGTTGATACAAGATTTTCTTTCTGCGCTGTGATGTGTCTTTCATTATTGCATAAGTTGGACGCAATCAATGTAACCAAGGCTGTTGATTTTGTGTTGAGCTGTATGAATTTTGATGGGGGCTTTGGATCTAAACCTGGTTCTGAGAGTCATGCTGGTATTATTTTATTTGATTATATTTTTTTATAAATTAGCTTCACGCTATATCACGCATACAGCAGGGTAACCTAGAGATAAGACATCACTCAGTCATCACATTTCAAGATATAGCATGTTTACTTTCTGCCGAATTGTCGAGATTTTGCATGCAGAGAGAGTGATAAAAATATTAAATACTTCATTCTCCCAAATGAGAATCGAATCCACAGCCTACGCGTTTACTTTGTTTACGTTTGTTAAAATTCTCTAAGAAATACGACTTTTTAGAGATGTTAAAAAAAAAGATTAAGCAGATTTTAATACATAACTCAATCATCGACAGCACTTACCTGCTACAATTTGTTTTAGTTCCACGTGTTTTCTCTTGGTAATCAGAGAGAACACAGCGCTAAACAATATAATCCTTGATACTTCTTTCGACTCGTATATTGTCATCAACACTCCTGGTGTATAATTATCTCCATACTCTTGAAGGTCAAAATATAAACCTTAGTGTTAAGACACTTCGTTCCCTTTCCGACGAATTCTGGAGGCCTTGTGCGTGTTCAATGCTGAAACCCAATGCCGTGTTTTGCCTCAACACCAGCGAAGCGAAGAAATAAAAATATAAATTTAAGTAAATATTTCATCTCCTCAAGTGGGAATCGAATCCACAACCAGTCGATTTTATAGTTATACTTTGCTGGCCTCGGTTTTACTTCATATGTTATTTTTTTTACGTTATATATATAAAAAAAAAATCTTTCAGGTCTAATCTACTGTTGTGTAGGCACACTATCAATATGCAAACGTATGGACGCTCTCAAAGCAGACGAGTTAGCTTGGTGGTTGTGTGAGAGACAGTTACCTAGCGGAGGTCTCAATGGTAGGCCTGAGAAATTACCGGATTTGTGTTATTCTTGGTAAGATTTAGGAATGATTTGAAAGTATACTTGAATAGCTTAGCCCTTTTTCCCACTTAGCAGGGTTGGCAGAATCTAGTGTTAAGACACTCTGTACCTTATACTGTTAAAATTTTTAAACATTGCGTGTTATGTGGCGGAATTTAACGCCGCGTTTTATATACGAAGGTGCTTTGTTAGATAAAATTTAGGAAATTATAAAGTATTTGTATATTTTAAAAAAAAACATTTTAAATTATGTGCCTCTTTTTGATGTCAAAACAATATATTCTTTATTAAATAGGATATTATAACTAAAATTAATTTTAAATATTACTATTATAAATGGATTAATACAATTAAATCTAATTTATATTACAGGTGGGTAATGTCATCTCTGTCAATGCTAAACAGAATACACTGGGTCGATAAGAAAAATCTAGAAGAATATATACTGGCATGTCAGGATTCTGAAACTGGTGGTTTTAGTGACCGTCCTGGGGACATAACTGATCCTTTCCACACATTATTTGGTTTGGCCGGGCTTTCTTTACTAGGAAACTCAAGTATAAAACAAGTTAATCCAACTTATTGTATGCCACAAGAAACTATTGATAGATTGAAGTTAGAACCGCAGATTTTACAAGTGTAATATATAAATAGTTACTTTTGTAAGCTAAATTAATATATTATATTTATATTTCAATTAAATATTCAAATAATATTTTTTTGAATATAATTGTTATATTGTCCTAATAAAATATTTTTAACAAATGCCCAAAACATTTGCTTAGTATTTAGTTTAGCTAAAATATTTTAACTAGGTATTTCTAATATAAAGCAAGATAACCCTACTTATTGTATGAAGCTATAACTACAGATTTTTCAAATGTATTTTTTTATTACTCTTGTAAGGTAAATAATATATTGTACTCCAATTATACAGGGTGGAAGTATCAGCACCACTTTAAATGAAACCACAGTTTTAGCTACTCTATAAAACCCTATTAAACATTTATTATAATTTTCTTTCCCCAAAAATTAAAAAGTGATATTTTTTCAAACAAAATAAATAATAAAAATATTATTGTAATATAAAACGCCATTTGTTAAGAACGATGCACGCACACAAACTTATCAAAGGGAAACCGCCGCATACGCCTCATTACGAAATCGAATCGTAGGTTTTGGCGGCAAAGTTCAAAGTTGCTTAACCTTTAGAAGTATTTTTGTACTAGTATGTGTTTACGTTATTGGTATCTAAGCGTAACTGCGTCACACGAAATGCAGATAAGGATAAATACCGTGAAATGAAAAAAAAATCCTACGTCTCAACTGTTGAGGTACCTTGATTAATTTTTTTAGGTATGGGTTTAAAATATGTTATACAAATACCCCATATGCTGTTCCCGTAAAAGGAGCGCTGACACTTCCTTGTATAATATAATTATGTGTAGGTATTTCATTATTTTGATTACTAAGCATTTTAGTTGATGATGAAAGTAACTTATTTATATTTCAAAGTCCGAAATATTTTGAAAAATAACCGGAACAATATTCTGATTATTTTCCAAAATATTATGAATTTTTACAATCATTTAATTTTAAAAAATGTAAACATGTTGAATTCCTCAATGTCTATATATATTTGATTTAGCTGGACTAAGGAATTCTAATATACAAGTGAACCCTACATATTGTATGCCGCAAATTTGTTAGGTTGAATAAAGCAAACTAATTTATTTATTTAAATAGCTACTAAGTAAGCTAAATTAATATATAACATTCAAATTTTATTATTGTTTTTCTTTGTATTTCTAAGCATTTAAGTTTTATAGGCATAATCTTCAGGCGTATTTTTTTGAAAAATATATAAATTAGAACAATATTGAGATTTACCTTGCTATAATGTTATAAAATACTTGAATAATTTAATTGACACAAATTTTATGATATTCTTGTACTAAGACGAAGCAACGTGTTTATATACTGCTTGATTTAGCCGTACTATTTTTATAGTAATTAATGAACTAAACTAAACTACCTCCACGCTGTATCTCTAGTGGGGTGGTCAGAGACAACGGAGCGCTACGGTGTCTATTTCCCTCTTTCGCCTTGTCCACTGTCATCAATCTATTCATACATGCCCTCTATGGGGGTCCTCATGTTTTTTACGTGACCTTCCTCCTGTATCTTTGATACTGTGTTTTCGAAGGTTAACCGAGATCTCCCCGCTTTCTTACCGCTCACGTTTCATCCACAAATCGTTTTGCCATTCCTTCATCGCTCATTCTTGCCACGTACCCAAACCAACAGAGCACGTTCTTCCGGTCCACTATGGAAGGCTTGCCCGCAGCGACCCTGCCAGCGCTGACGAGGGCTACCCCACTGGAGGTGTGGGGATCACCACTCAGCTCACCATGTCAGGAACCGCGGCACGTGGAGGTCGGAGCTACAAATACTAATGAATAATACGAGTATAAAACAAGTGAACTCTCTGAGAAACTATTAAATGATTAACTATTGTTAGAAGCTCAGATTTTACACTATATTTTCCTTTTTAATTTAAATTTTGGTATATTTATATAGAGGCATAAAATAATCTCCCAATGTAAATATTAGTGATAATAATACAAAGCTAATAGTAAACATTATATGATGAATAGGTACACGACAATCGTTAAAACAATACATACATTTTGATACATATATAAAATTTTATTTTATTAAGCATATATAAATACATAATTTAATTATAATTTTATTTTGAACATGAAAATATTTTTATATATGCTACAAGTATTTCATTTGAGAAACGTCAATGTCACTTTAATTTGTAAACATAACCTAAAAGTTTTAAAGCCAGATAAATCTTGTAAATATTCACCATGGAAATAGAAATTAAAATAAAAAGATAGGATGTCAACTATCCACTTTTTTCAGTTCTTTATTTTTAGTGTAGGTATTTATTCATTTTCAATATTTACGTATTTAATATATATTAGTGATTTTTTATCGTCAATCGTTTTTAATGAAGCTCAAACACATTATGACTTTATAATAGGTAAGTATCTTTTAAAAATTTTAAATGTTTTTTTTTAAATTTAAAAACTTCTAATTATTTTTAACATTTTATTTATTATTAAGTATTAAGTAACTAATATCTAAAGTTAATAGACGTTTAGTTTATAACTTATTAGATTTTATAAATTTTCAGTTGGCTCTGGAACAGCGGGGTCTCTTATAGCCCAAAGAATAGCAAAAGAAACAAATTATACATTTATAGTTATAGAAGCTGGAGCTAAAAGTCATTTTTTTCATGACATTCCAGTTTTTGGTCCATTATTGCATAATTCAATATATGATTGGCAATATGAAACTATATCTCAAAAAGATGCATGCCTTGCTATGGAAGGTTCAGTAAGTATTTGAAACAAAAACAATATGCTTTTCACCTTTACACCTTATTCGGTTATAGATTACTTGTACTTTACACCTTATTCTATTATCCTGTTAAGATATATCATTTCCTATTTGCCCAAAATTCAATACATTATGAGTTCAAGAGTAAATGAGTGAGATTCTTCTGAATGAAGATCAAACCGACAACCCGATTGTGTCTACACTCAAGCGCTGTTTCTATTAAACATTATAAAATGTGTTATTTTCATTATAAAATAATAAGTTTTTGTTTTATTAAAATAAAAAACACAAATCAAGGCCACTGTGGCACTGTTGCACTTGTCGTGTCTCTTTGTAATTAGTGCTTTTCTGTCCCCTCTAAAAGGAATTATTTATTGTA
This sequence comes from Heliconius congener, assembly GCA_018230605.1. Classification (NCBI taxonomy): domain Eukaryota; kingdom Metazoa; phylum Arthropoda; class Insecta; order Lepidoptera; family Nymphalidae; genus Heliconius; species Heliconius congener. The sequence goes on from DWAO01006708.1 coordinate 8,904, forward strand.
ATTTACTTTGTCTTTGGCAAGACTGTGCTGTTGATGTATTAAGTTCTACCACTCAACATGTGAAGTCTCCAATGACTGTAACAACAATATTAAAATATTACCTAATTCAAATATCAAATTTTTATTACTTTTATGTTGTTTCAGAAATGTAAACAAACACAGGGAAAAATATTGGGTGGTTCATCAAAACTAAACAATATGATACATGTCAGAGGAAATCTATCACATTATGTTGAATGGTTTCATGGTCTGTACACTAAAGAGTACATGCAAAAGCAATTCCAATATATAGAAAATAATATTTTCCATTTGAATAATCTTCAATATCAAAGTATATTAAGTGAAGCTGTTTTAGAAGCTACTAAAGAATTACATTTTGATACATTAGAAAATGATTATGGTATAGGCTTTAAAAAATCAATATTAACACAAAACAATGGGAAAAGGTGGACTACATCTGATAAAGTAGACACAAAACACATTTTAACTAATACATTAGTTGAAAAATTATTAATAAAAAATAATAAATGCTTAGGGGTACAAATAAGTCCATCAAAACATATAATTTATGCCAAAAAGGGTGTGATTGTTAGTGCAGGAGCTTTTAATTCACCCAAACTCCTACAATTATCTGGTATTGGACCAGCAGAAGTATTAAAACCTCTAAATATTACTATAATGAAAGAGTTGCCAGTTGGTAAAAATTTACAAGATCATGTAGGTACTGGTTTAGACTTGGTACTTTTTAATGAAACCCAATCTGTTACAATGTTTGATATTATGAATTTTTGGAATGTTTTTCGATATTTTTATTACGGCAAAGGACCTTTAACAACTCCTGGATGTGAGGTTATAGGCTTTGTTTCAACTAAAAATGTAACAGCACCAAATTTGCAATACATGGTGTTGCCAGTCGGCATATCTGCTGATAGAGGTAGTTATTTTAGGAAAAATTTAGGCATAACTGATAAAATATGGTCAAATTATTTTGCTAAAATTTTTGATAAATATTCAACTACTTTTATGACGTTGCTTCTCCATCCTAAAAGCAGAGGGGAAGTCCGTATACAGAGTAAAAATTCACATATACCACCGATTATAAATCCAAATTATTTACACCATAAGGATGATTTAAAAATTTTAGTTGATGGCTTAAAAATGTTAAAGAAAATTGTAGAAACAAAAACAATGAAATCTATATCAGCTCAATTAAATAATTTATATTTTCCGGGTTGTGAGGACTATAATTTTTTTTCAGATGATTACTTAGAATGTTATGTAAGACATCTCACGTTAACGAGTTTTCATCCAGTGGGTACTTGTGCAATGGGGCTGCCAGATTCTAAACAATCAGTAGTCGATACTTCTTTTAAAGTTATAGGTATAGATAATCTGTATGTCGTTGACAGTTCTGTGTTACCAACTTTACCAAGCGGTAATATTAATGCGGCCGTAGCAATGATTGCTAATATATTTTTTGAAAACATAATATTAGTTAAAAGTACTAATAAAAGTAATGTTTGTGATAGTAGAACGTTAAAGGAAGCCATATTTAGAATATGTGTACAACAATAAGCCTATAAACTTAGAAAATTATTAAGCATAACGAATTCTTGTCATTAGCCATGTTAATTATAGTGTTATGTATAAATAATTCTATTAAAAAAATTATTAAATAAAAAATATTTAGACTCAAAATATTTTTTCTCTTTTACAGAAAGGCTCGATTTTTATAGCTTCACTCTGCATCCCGCACATAGCAGGGTAGGCAAAAAGAACTTAGTGTATAGGACACTTTGATCCTACTAAGACGCTTAACGCAATTTTGG
>DWAO01006709.1:0-10729 GCA_018230605.1 Heliconius congener
GAGTGGGGATCGAACCCACAACCAGTCGATTTACAGTCACACTTTGTGCCTCTGCGCCACGTCCGGCCTCAATTTTTATTTTATTTTATATTTAATATATATATTTTAGCTTAGATGTAAACCGCTGTAAAATGTTACATACGGTAGGCACTTAACGTGTTGTTTTTTTTCTTTATAGTTTTATACGATCACACAGCAGACCTTACCTTTTGTTAGAAATTTCTATAATTAGTTCAATTTTGTTTTTCTTATTTTTAATATTTTCAAAGTGTTATTTCACGGCAGAAAGTGGGGAACGGTGTGTCTTAACACCAGGTTCCCTCTGCCTACCCTGCTGTGTTCAGGATACAGCGTGAAGCTGAATGTATAGATGCTAAAGTAAAATAAATGACCATTGCGTTTATAGAACCTTGTGTTAAAAAAAATCTACTTTCTATTTGAATTTTGCTTTTAGTTCAAAAGCATTGCATATGCAGTCTGTCCGATATATTTCCACTATTAAAAGTAACCATTTATATATTTTTTAGTATGAGATCGCCATCACCAGTCCGTAGATCACCTTCACCTCGACGAAGTCCCGAACGAAGACAGAGACCTTTAGATGAGGTGAGATAATAATCTTTTAAATGACAATGGATTTTGAACAGTTTACAGTTAATCACATGGTGTGCCACTGCGCATCGATAGCCTCTATTTTTTTAATCAGCTTATCGCCATCCACTGCTGAACGTAGGCCTCCCTCACCGAGCGCCAACAATCCCGGTCTTGAGATAGCCTTTATATATAAGTGCTAAAAGAGAGATTTTTTTTTTCAGCTTCACTGTGTGTAGCAATTAATTATTTACCTCCCGAGTGCACAATACGCAAAAGTTTAGAAAGTGAACTTCATAGCGGCCATGACTCGTCGAACGTACTGTACTCGCATTTATAGAGCAGTTTCGATTCGTTAATACTATATTTACTCAAGTGATATTTATTTCAGGAAAGTGAATACAGACGGCGAGTTCGTGAACAAGAAAATCTAAGGGAACGAGTACTGCGGGCTAAAGAAGTTAGACGCAGGAAGAACGCAGTCGCATTGCAAAAACATTTGTTGGATAAGTGAGTGTTGTATTTGTTTAATTTACTGCAAATCCGGTATCCATATGAGATATTCAATTTGGTTGGATATAAGAGTATGGAGTTTTGATACAAAATTAAAAGTATTTTTTTTATTTATGAATAATTTTGCAACTGAAACCATGTCCTTTGATCAACAATTTTGATTAATATTTGATCTGGATGTTGTTTTTTTATTATTATTATTATTGTGAAGTGATATTGAATATTGACCCTACGTACGTACGCAGGATAGGTTTAAGATAACAAAAAAGTTAAAAAAGCAATATATTCTAATAAAATGTATGTTTGTATGTTATATTACTTCTAGGGAAAAGGAAAACGACACAATTCAAAATCCAGAGACCAAGTTACCAGAGCAACAAGAAAATAAACCGGCCCATGCTGAGGTTGAGCAGGAGAAAGCGGACACTACACGAAAGTCACCAGAAACCAACAAAGTGGATATGACGGAGAATATAGAGAGAGATCGGTCACCGGTTAGAGTAGAAAGTGCTGAGGCTAATTCAACTTGCGGTTAGTTTTCTTTTTAATTTTCCTTTTTAGAATTTTGTTTAGGGTTCCGTATCTTTTAAGGAAAATAGGAACCCTTATAAGATCACTTTGTTGTCGGTCCGTCTGTCTTTCGAGAGCTTTTATCTTAAGAACACTTGGAGATATCGAGTTGAAATTCAAAGCATACACTCAGGTCTACGGTTCCATAATTTTCTGAAAAAATCATATTTCTATATTTACTTTACGATATGGCCAATTATAAAAACGCGTATTTCGACACCATAAAGGGATTCTAAATTATTAGGGTAATTTCGGTTGAGCAAGAATTATAAAATTTTTCAGTTAGCATCTACAGGTAGTGGTAGTTCAAGAAAAAAAAACTTTGAGAACTATACATTACTGGTTAAATAATAATAATAAAAAAAATTAAAAGGAGGGCAAAATTTGCTATTAAAGGCGCGATGAATTACGCTAAAGCTTGAATTTCAGAAAAAGCTCGAGACTTCCAATTTTTGCAAGGAACCCTTGATGGGCGAGTGCGACAGCGCATGTGTGTACTATTTATACAATTGTGCTATTGTAAAATTTCGCCATTTTGCATTTTACTTACAATACCAACTAACGTTATAGAAGGAAAACAACTCGACGGAAAAATTCGAATGTATTTTTATAATGCAACTTGTCGATTAAATAATGATGACGATGATGATGTTTTATAGTGGTTTATTTAAAATTGGCTGTGTCACCACATTAGAATCGTTGAAAAAACATTCTTACATCTTTATTATTAGTAAAAAAAATTTGTTTTATTACTGTCAATATTTAATTTAGTAATTATCACACATTTTTACAGATAATCTAACACCACCACACGAGAACATTCCCAAAATGTCACCCGAGCGTAACTTAACGCCACCGTTGCCGAATGACAAACAAATCGACACCGATGACGATTTAGATTTAATATTAGATGACATTGATGATATATTGTCAGATGACGATGACAGCGGACGGTTTAAAGAGAAAACTAAGAAGTAAGTAATTTAAAAAAAAAACGTTTATATTAAAAAAAAAGGTTAGGCCTAGTGTCGTTATTTTACACAAAATACGAAGAATTATAAGTTTTTTAATATTATTTCAGAGTGGAAAAACCACCGAAGAAACAAATTGACCTCCGTTCAAAATTACCCCCTAAAGCAATTGAACCTAAGAAACCTAAACAGAAAATTGTATTTAATGAGCCCATTGAAGATAAGAAAAAGAAAGGTAATAATATATTTGAGCATATTATCTAACTGTAAACGTAACGATTGTGGGTTTTATTCCCAGCCCAGACTCCGCCGCGTTTTGCCTCGACACTAGAGTGTCGAGGCAAAGCGACACTATAGTTTCTATTTCTTCACTATAGTGAAGAAATAGAAATATTAGATAAAATGAAATATTTATTTTCCTTGAGTGGGAATTGAACCCACAACCAGTCGTGATTACAGTCACACTGTTGCCTAGCCTGGAAAACTGTTATATTTTGCAAATATTATAATCTGTAATTAAATCATTCGTTTCACGACATCTAGCTTATAATTATTAAAGAATTCCCTCTGGTCTCCTGTCTACGGTCTAAAATGTCTTAGTCTGTATAATAAAAAAAGTAAATCGTTATGGCGTAATGTTTGCATCAATAGTTAAAACAAAAGTTTCCACAAGTTTCTTTTAGTAAACTATTCTATTAAAAATGATCTATCAAATATTGGGAAATGGAGTGTCTTAACATTAGGTAACCGTATTAAGTCCGATGATAGTGGGTTCGATATCTACTATGGGAAATTAATTATTTTCATTACCCACTCTGCCAAGATAAAGTAAAACCTTGATTTCCGCCACTGACGGATACAATAACAAGATTTTTATAGCATGACGCTTTATGTCGCATGTAGTAGGGTACCTAGAGGGAACCTAATGTTAAGATACTCCTTTCCCCACGCACCGCCCGATTTTTGAGATACCATACCGCTTGTAGGAAAAATTATGTTTATTTTTATTTTCTCTCTCTAAAAGACAAAGCACGCTAGGTTCCGCCACTTAATTCTCAGTAGCTTAAATTAATAATAATAATAAATATATTATCTTTTTCACAGAAAAATCACCAATCCGCAGAACTGTTTTAGGTGCGAATAAAACAAATACTGATAAAGATAAAACTGATAAGGTAAATGATAGATTATTCTTTTAATTTATCCCTAAATTTTAACGTAACGCAATTTGAACGTGCTTTGGCAGACAAACTGCGGTATTGAATTCCTCGTCTCAATACGCAGTGTCTTAAATTAGTTTTTTATACATAGATAAGAAAGGCGTGACTTCAAATCCCGATATATTCATATTTCAATACGTTTTCTAAAAAAGTATTAAAGAACTTTTAAATAAACTTTTACAGGCAATTACAAAAGAAGTGTCCAATATAAGTGCAATCAATAAATCGAGACAGAAAATAATTTTTGATGATAAAGAGGTTAGTTTTTTTTAAAATTTGTTTTTGTTTCTTGTTACAATAATGGCACAGGGTCAGAGTGTATATCGGATGGATGGATGTGATGGATGACGTCTTGAGTTAGAAATATTTTTTTTTCATTTCATTTCATTTTTTTCATTTCTCTATTGCGGAAGACAAAGATTGGCGTTAAGTTCCACCAGCGTGAAACGAAATGTTTTGACATTAGGTTTTCCGTGGATACAAGTCAGTGTCAGTCAGGAAATCTACTATATTGATATATTCAGTTCTCCACATCCTGCCCTATTTCTAAGACATTTTATGCGATTTATATAGTTACCCCGACGCGTTTTATCAGTTCACAGTCAGTAGACGTGTTTAATTCATATTTCCGAATGGGAATCCAACCCACAACCGTAACATTATTCAACGTAACGGCTTGTATTTAACTTATCAATTGAAATGAAGTAGAAATAACAAAAAAAAAGAATAGAGTAAAAATAATCTTTTAAATCTAATTAACAGTCAGAAAAAGAAGAAAAACCTAAAACACAATCTGACGACAAAAAGTTTCCAAACAGAAGAGTTATATTACAACGTAAATCAGAAAAATCTGTGTTCAATAGAATCGAACCGACTACTACCGACCCCTCTAAACCAAACCCCGGCATATTCAATCGAGCAGTACGAACTATTAGAGAGAAATCTAGAATAGTCATAAAAAATGCTAAAATTGAATACGAATATGACTCAGATGATAATGTTCAAGAAGAAAGCAACATGGCGGATATAAAAAAAATCGCGGATGTTAAAAATTTACCTTTTGGTATGACGGATACAAGATTGAAGGCATTAGCTGGACAGGACGTGCAGGTAATGATGGGATGCTATAAATGGGTGATTACCGTAATATCCTTAGAGAATAGTTACCGTGCTAATTATTATGCTTAATAGTAATGCGGGAACGCTGTGGTTTCTTACATAATAGTGATTGATTACCTTTATATCTTCAATAATAATGAGCGATTACTGTCGGGTCCTTATTTATATAATATCACTATATTTAGTGAATCAATTAAATCAATTTTTGATGATAGGTGTGACCGTAACGCGACGATTGTGGGCTCGACCCCTATTAGAGGAAAATAGTAATGATTTAGTAATATTTTCATTTCGTCGCTCTTGCACCAAATTAAAAAGCCCGGCGTTGAGTTTCTCCAATCAACACGCAATGCGTCGAAAAATTCAAGGGAAAGTAGAGAATGAAGTTTCTTAACACTAGGTTCTTTCCTCTGTCTACCTCGCCGTGAAGCTGAATATAAAAAAGATATCCCAAAGAGCTAAAGTGATATGATTACGGTTTATCCCAAATTCCATTTAGAAAATCTTAACCATAGCTATAATTAGCAATAGAAAAAACGTTATAAAGTATCATTTTTATAGCTAAATAACCAATAAATTGGTAATGCAAAACATGAAACCGTCATATTTTATAATATTTAACATTGGAGACAAAATAATAAAACAATTCAATTATTCTTCAAGGCTATTTCTTAATTTACTCTTAAATATCTCAAAACTGATAATTCGTTTTGAATTCTATTCGAGTGTTGATCTTCCTGTAACAATAATTATAATTATATATAATCTGTCATTGTAAATCTAATATGGTTGTCACAACAAAATGGCAGATATTTTTTTTAAATTTTAATTTTTAAAAAAAATATATACCTTGTAAACGTGTAGTTGTTAGTGCGAGAGCAATCTTAGAACAAATAATATTTTTTTTGTTTTAGAATATTATTATGCAACATCCTATGTCCGTTTATAGTAATATTAGCTTCTCGCTGCATCCCACATGTGGCAGGGTAGATAGAGGGAGCCTAATGTTAAAATACTTTATTTCTCGCACAATGTTGCCTAATTTTCTAGGCTTAGTCGTGTCTTGTTACTAGAACGAGAAGAATAAAAATCTGGGAATGGGAATCAAATACACAACCGTCGCGCTTAAAGTCGGGCGTCGATGTGAACCCACTATAGTCTATTCATTTACGAGACAAAATGTAAACAAAGAAATACTGTTTCTAAAATTTTGTGTAACGTTGTAATTTCAATTTAATTTTGGTCTAGGGCTTCTGGCTTACTTATGTTTTAAAGTATGAAAAATTTAATTTTGCAAAAACTAAATAATCAGAAAACAACTTTACACTTAACAAAAAACAAGTAATACCGGAATTACAACAGAACTGTCTTATCGACAGCTTGGTCGATAGTAAAAATGGCGGATATAATGTGCGATGACAAAACGTCACATTCTAATGTAGTACCTGTTCTATATACTTTATTATAGTAGTTTGTTTTTCTAGTACGAAAATGCGTCTCAAGTTTGAGAACAAGTGGGCTTCCCAAAAGCCAAAGCTTGTAATTGTGGTTAATTTCATGCAAAATGCATAATGCCAGCAAATTTTAATATTTCAAGTTTTATAAGCTGTATTTCCCGGTGATTTATAATCATAGAATTTTATTTTTATTAAAAAATTAAAGGATATAAGGTATAACCATATTTAAAGCATCTCCGATTTTTTACAAAAATCATCCCAAAAATATTTATATCTGTGATAACAATAATGTGATATTTACTTATTTATTATATCTTATTGTATTTAAGTGTTTAAGTTACTTTTAAGATATTTGGAATATATTTAAACATTAAATTTATTTTAAAAAAAGTAATGAAAAAGTGTGAGATTAACGTAACGGTTTCTAAGTAAACATTAATTAAATAGTCGCTTATTATTTGATTATTCATTTTGATTAAAAAAATCTAATTATATAAAATTTTGGAATTTATTGGTTTACTGTGAAATCGTATATTATGAATTTAGAAATATATATAAGCGATATTATTTTACAAAAATAATGTCATCCAATACACAGAATATAATGCTAATTTATTTTTATTATTGATAAATAAAAACTATCATTCTTCATTATCCTACAAAGAAATCGATTTTTAAATAACTCTAGATAATAACATGCATATAATGTAATTATATTTAATTTTAATGTCTTAAGTGTTTCCAACCCACAACCTCTTGTTGAAGAAGTTTAATTTATTAATATTATAGAAAATTACTACTAAAATGGAAATATATGACAAATAAAATTATAATTGAAATGATGGTATCAAAAAAAATCAAATCATCTAATAAATGGTAAATGTACATGAAATGTTATATGTATTTAATTTATTTTAATAGCCATTTATACAACTTTATTATGTAATGTAATATAAACATATTTTCATATAGAAATGTGCCACTTTTTTGTGGAAGATCACTTAATATACAATGATAATAACAATATGTGATGTAATCTAGTCTCTTTACTAGTTTTAGTTGTCTATACATATATATATATATAAATATATATATATATAAGAAAAAAATATAAATATGTAGATTAAGTTAGATTTTAATAGGCAGTATGTAAAAAATATCTTAGTATACTAAAAAAAAGTTTAAGCCGAATAACATACCTGACAGCTGTAAATTCAAAATTTCGAAATAGTCAAATTGACTTTTGTGGATATTCTGCGTTCTGCTACTCAATGCGGCAATGGTGCTAAATTCCGCAAATGAAAGTGGGGAACGGAGTGTCTTAGTACTATGTTCCCAAGTTACTTCCGCCTTAAAAAAAGTATCCTTTAAATATTCTTAGATAGAGAGTAATAAGCTTATGCTAACTAAAATTATTTTTAATTACTTAAAATTTCTTTAGTGACAAATTTAAAATCTCTGCGGGATTATATTGTAGATCGGATCCACACTCAAATGATTTATTTGCTTTTTTTGGAAATGAGTGTTAACATCCTACATTAAATATTTTAAGCACAATATTTAATTATGATTAAATAAAAAAAAAACAAACCCCAATTTGCGCCTTATTAAATATATATTTTTTACATACTGTCATAAAGTGTTGAAATAAGAAAAGTGTTTTTTTATAATATTTAAAACATATTTTGGTGTTTGTATGGAACTAAATAAGATATATCAAGCTTTCTTCACTAAATTTGAATTTCCAAAAATATATATTTGATATTTACTTATATATTTTACTATTTTAAATTTAATAATTCTACTATTTATTTGATAATGTAAAAAGTTTTGGTACTTAAATACAGTTACGTAGCAAAATATTATTTACAAATAAAACTATTAAATTATTAATATTAATAGGTTTTTGGTGTTTTTATATTTATTAGCTTCTATTTTTTATACAGAGATAATTTTATTTCAATATATCTTCATAGAAATGATTAATATGTATATACTGGAGAATATTTTCAAATGCTTAAATATGTATGAAATTTTTAACCATCATATGGCTCCATACCTCAACAAATTCATGTATCTTTATTATAATAAGTGTATAATAAATGATAATCGTATAAAATACACATTTTAAATGTAAATTACTTGTATGTATAACATTTTTCCTATTTCTAGCTTTAATTATAATATAAAGTATGTACAAATGTACATAGTCTAAGAGCCGGCAGTGAAAAAAATGGATTATTATAATTTACAGAATTTAATATTGGATAAAGAAGAGAGAAGCGCTAAAATAACGTTCAAAAGCACTGCAGCGGCGGAGAGTTTCAAGAAGAAATTTAACAACAAAATGGTTGCAGCGAGTCGTTTGACAGTGACTTTAGCTTAGTTTTTTTAATATATTTATAAAGTATAAGTCGTTTAAAGGTTTTTTTCTCTATATATTATGTTACTATAACGCTAGTATTTAGTAATAGTTGATATGCTCTGTTTTATTTATAAAAACTATACTAATAAGGGCGCATTTCATTTAATAATAAAGATTGTATTTTGACATAGATTTTCTCTTAAAAATAATAAAAAAAAATCTAAACGTTTTACATAGATAATATATTAAATTTATTAAAAATAACTTTCTACATGTATCTAGTTTTTGAATCATATATAAGTAAATATAAAAATCCTCCTTTGCTTACATCAGCAATATCTAATAATTTTTTATCCGATGTTTTTAACATATGTTATAATATCTCGGTTATATTCCAATAATATTTGTTCAAAAGTTGTAAGAATTATTATGATAATATTTTTTATTTAATATTTCCAATATAGCAAATAATAATATATTTGCTTCTATATGATACATTTGAGCACGTTTAATTGTTAAAGATTTTAATTGTTCTACACATTTATTAATAATTGTTGCTACTAACACTTTAAATATTTAAGAGATTATATTGACCTATCTTTAAACCATTATTATGACTTTGTGGTCAACGAAATATATCAACCCAAACATGTAACTTTTTTGTGGATTTTTTTCTGTGGTTTTTAAAAAATTGTAACACGTATATAGTTAGTGTCTTTTTTTCATTCTCATGTCGTAATTTAGTTTCGTGAATTACTATATTAATAAAGCGTTCTGAATTATTTCTGCCCTTATCCTGAGAGAATATAGTCAGTTAGGCGTCATAAAGAAATTAAGTTAGCCATCAAGGGCGTCGACCAAGTGTGTCATTGTGTGACCCCCACTCTCTGGGGTCTGATTTTTTTTGACATTTCATATTAAAATATAATATACACATATAATTACGGAACTGCTGTTTTAATTTAATAATAACTAGGAGTAAAGTTGCAAAATATGTTACATCACTATATGGGGTCAAAAATTAAAACAAATCGTATGACATAATTTATGGATGACCCCTTACTTAAGGAGTCCGTTTAATATCATTAATATATAACAAACAAAACCATATGTAATTATTTCTAAATTTCTCGTATAGTAAGTATTTGATTACTCAAATATTAATTTTTAATAAGCAATGTAATTCATTTCAGACTAATTGTGTAGACATTTGTTTGCTTTAATTTCAAATGTTTATATTATTTTAACTCAATTATTTTTATTTTTAAAGTGTCTAAACTTTGATATAAATTTAATAAATTTTTTAACAAAAAATAACGTATAAAAATTATTGTTGTGAATGCTTTTGACTGGAAACTTAAATTTTATTTAAGTGAAAATTTTACATTCACAAGCCTCAATGGTTTTACTTTATGTATATTATTATTTCTATAACTGTTGAGCATCGAATTGGTGCAATATCTACAAAAAATATCTTTTAGATCTTCATAATAAATAAAAATACCCTATCATACCAATACTTTTATAATAATGCCGATATCTCTAGTTATTATAACTTACTATAATTTTTTAAATACTTTTCATTAAATGTAACCCATAGTACATATAATTTTACGAATTTATTGTAGCTTCCTTTTAGATTTTAATTATCTTGTTGTTATAGCTCTTAAATGATTTGAACATACAATTTATGCACGTTATTTGTAGTGGCACTAGCATTTGATACTAGAATATGTTCTAAAATAACAGTTTTATTTGTTTAGTGTAGTTGAAACTTTTCAGTTAATATGTTTTTCATAAAATTAAAAATATATATAGTGGGAAATAGGTTTTTTTTTCATCAGGATAATAAGATACTTCGTACAGTAATATATATATATGTATATATATGTATATATATGTATATATATATATATATATATA
>DWAO01006710.1:0-10728 GCA_018230605.1 Heliconius congener
TAGGTTAGTAGTCTTTAAATCTTTTCTTAAAAATACGTATTTATGTAAAATAGACAATATTAATATTAATAAATTATATAAGTCGTGTATATAAAAGAAAAAGAATTGTATATAATGCAAAAGATAATATGGACAGCAAAATTCGTTAAAAATTAAACATGTCTGAATTCCATTCAATTTATTTAATAGATGAAGTACAGTGTTGGGTTCCGTCACCTTTTATATAAAGTTTTTCAGTCCCATTAAGGGTTCTTTCAGCTTCTCGCTGTATTCTGTTACCTGGAAAACACTAGGGAATTATAGAGATATTGCGTGTTGAGTGCCGGAACTTAACGCTGCGCTTTGTTTCATTACTAGAGCAAATTACATTTTATGCTAATAGATATTATAAAGTTCGACTTTTCAACCTTGGGCACTTAGGATTTGTCATTTATTATAAATTCAGAATTCATAGTTCCCTTTCAGCAGGAGCGAAACCGCGGCTGAAAACTAGTACCAAATAATATAATACAGTTTTTGTTTTCTTATTTTTAGTTCTTTTGCAATTTTGGCACGATATCCTGAATCTGGAATAACTTTGCGCATGTCAAAACATCAGCCAAAGCTGCAATTTATCCTTGGCTGTTGTATTGTTACTTAACTATCTAGGTTACTTACTATTTTAATGATATCAATTCAAAAATATTGTTTGAAATATTATATTATTAAAATTATGATATTTTCTCTTGTATTCATTATTAAAGACCACGAGATTTTTACAATACGTTTTGATATCTGTCAGTAGGCAAGTTTATTATTAAGATTTATGTATGTCTCTTGTCAAAGTAAAGCAACGGTCAACAAATTAATTTCTTTAAAGACATTTAACAATTTTTAAATACTTATTCCATACTTAGGAAAGAAAAATACTTATTTAAATGATTTTTAAATAAGTATCAGACGAAGTAATTTGTACTAGTATAAAGTATAAAGCTGGAAAAAGGAGTTTATTTGGGTGAATCCGCTAAGCTTAGGAACTATTGGTTCAAATTACGAAAAACTGGCGAAATCACAGATAAAATGTAATGGGAGAACAAAGTGACATATCACTTAATTGCCTATGTCCATGATGAATGAGATAGAATAATACAAGAGAAAAAAAATATAATATTAATTATAGTTAACTATAGTTTTTGTAGCAAGACATCATTATAAAATCATTACAAGTTTATTACCGCATCTAAAACAAGTCTTTTTCAAAACCATTTTTCAAAAGTGACGTAGCCAAATAAAGCTTCAACCCCTTAATAGATGGCGTTGGCAGTCGTCGCGCTTTACGGTACTATTGATTTATTTTATTCAATTCGTTGGCACATTGGGCCAACGTCATGCTGTAGGGGACAATATAAGCTCATAAAAGCAAGTATTGGGTCCAATATTGGTCATAGTCTAGTAGCTCTTCATTTCGTTTCTCAAACCTGTCCATCCTCCGTTCTGTCGCATTTTATTAAGCAAATATTTATTATATAGATTATTTCTTTGGTGAAAAATGATAATATTTTCTTGAAAATTAATAATAATTATGATTTATTACAGTAGTTCGTAGTAAAGTTAGTAATAAAAATATGGCAGTGTTCATTTTTAGAGTGTGCAGGTAGCTCAATAGGGATAATGCCCAAACGTATTCCCTTTCACGTAGTTTATGCAACAAGTAAGTGATTTTTTATTAATTATTAATAATTATTATTATTAACTAGGTCCAGAAAATTATATTGTAGAGTATTAGAAAATTGATAATTTCTAGACAATTACAAAATAAGATGTGTGTGTTTCTTTCAATGTGAATTGATAACAAGTTTGTGATTAAACTTGTCACTTTTTATTAGACATACATATATAGAATATATATTTTATCTTTATACATAGGTCTTTTTATCTTTTATTAAATGCTACGAAAACATTATATATTAGTATTAAGTATTGCAAAGTAATTAAAATTTATTTAAATAATAAAAATAAAGCTACAAAAAATGTACTTTATTTGCTAGAAAATAAGAAGTAAAGTATATTTTATATCATTATTTTACTATATTTATCATCCTAATTATGTTATATTCAAAGATAATAATTCTACTATAGGTACATGATAAAAAAATAACATTATATTTTTTTAGAAGATTGATTAGAGGCCAATCGTGTCGCAGGAGCAGAAGCGTGCGACTATAAATGGACTGGTTGTGGGTTCGATGAGATGAAAATATTTATTTAAATTTATATTTTCATTTCTTCGCTCTGATGTCGAGGCAAAGCGCGGCGTTGAGTTCCTCTAATCACACGCAATGTTTCCAGAATTTGGTGGAAAATGAGCACTAGGTTCCCTTTGCCTAACCTTCAGCGTGAAGTTGATTTGGATATTTTTTAAAAGTGTAATTAACTGATCGCTAATTTCGATTAATACATGATTGATTTTAAAATATCATGATTGATATTTATATAAGATTTAATTTATGGATAAAACTAAAAATATTATTTAGATAAAAGAATTTACATCTCGTTAAATACTTTATTAGACGTTAAATACTTTCCTAAGTGTGGATTAACACTTTAAAAATGTTTAAAAAATTACATCTCGTTATTTTAATTATTTTTATACACTTCAAAATTTCATTTCTGCATAGAATTGGGAAAATTTAAGAACGCTCGACACCTTTATCCATTCATATTTTTAATTACTTTAACGATGATGTTCGCAGTGGCATAGTATTATAGGTGGTAATTGAAAATAACAAGTTCAATTCCCGGGAATTGAACTTGTTATGTTTACATGCTTGTGCATGTAAAAGAAAATGGTTGTGGGTTCGATTCTCACTCGGGGAAATGAAATGTTTATTATTTTCATGTCCTCGATCTGGTAACAAGGTAAAGCGTGGCGTTGATTTTGCCACTCGTCACGCAAAGCCTCCAGAATTGAGCGGAAAGTGGGGAACGGAAATGCCTTAATATTATAGGAAAGGAGTGTGTTTTCACTAGGTTAACACTAGGTTTCTTCTCTCTATCCTGCATTGTGCGGGATATAGCGGGAAGCTTAAAAAACGAGAGATCATTGTGGCGCCGTGACTTCTATTCCCACTATAGGAATTATTTTGTTTTACTTTTGCTAGTAACAAGACAAAGCCCGGCCTTAAATCTGACTATTCGCAATAACATGAATATTCAGAATATCTTGTCTTTGTTTGTTTCTCTTTGTCGAACACTTTTGTCGAACATAATACTTTATATTGTATGTATAAAACTTTTTTATTTATGAAACGTTTTAAACACTAAATGTTAAGAGAAATATGCTGAATTCAATGGTGAAAACGGCTCTTACTCAACGGTGATGAATGTCCCCAATAATATATTTTATCATACATATATACTTTAATATATAGACAGCGATCATTAAGAATTTTATTACATGTATAGATTATTTCTAATAGAGCACGTCGTCAAAGCCGTATTTACCAAAGGTTAAAGGACGATGTCGATATAGCTTTTATAATTAAAAGACAACTAGCTAATCGATCGTTGTAACAATAGACATTATGAAGAGTCACATTATAAATGTAAAAGCGTAGTGGCGCAGCGACACACCGTTTGGCTGTAAACGCGACGATTGTGGGTTCGATTCCCACTCGAGGAAGTTTGAGTGCGGCTTTGAGTTCCGCCACTCAACATGTAATGTCTCTAAATTCACAAATTCAGTTATTTTAAAATTGTGGTTGACGAACGGAGTGTCTCAACACTTCTGCTTATGCGGGATACAGCGTGAAGCTAAACAACCATTATAAATGTATACGCAGCGAAATATTTTATAGCCCAGATTGAAGTAGTAAAATTAAACCTAGGTTTCGAACAACGACCCTATGAAAGAGAACTGATTATTTATTCATAACTTCGTCTCGCCATCTTTGCAGTGGATATATTTACTTAAATCTGTTTTGTGTTTTTAATTTCGCTTAGGTATATCACATTTTTTTATGAATAGACAACAATATAAACATGAATAATTTTTTTTTTCCATGTCCGCTCGCTTAGAATGTTATTTTACAATGATATTATAATCTGAATCCACTATTTTGTTTACATTTTCCATTCATAGAAGGTAGACAAAGAAAATTTAGTGCCAAGATACCCCATTATCTACTTTCCATCTGAATTGAAGATAGAGTATCGAGTGCCAGAAGTGATCACCAAGTTATGTCCAACCTGGAGGAGAATATAACAAAATAATTTTAATTATTTCTCCAAGTGGAAATCAAACCCATATTGGATTATGACTACAGACATCTGTCTGTAGTCATAATCCAGCAGCAGCAGGACAGCATCTGCTGTCCCATCGCGCCATATCGACCTCACTACGAACTACATATAATTTCAAGATTTTATATTTCATTGTGCCATAAAAGTGCTTAACATTTTGTTCCCCAAAGAATTCCATACACGGAGGAATATTATATTAAGCTACTTTCATTTCTCCGCTCAGGTCGAAAAAGCGTAGCTTTGAGCCTCTCCATCTCTCAACAGCAGTGAACCAAGAATTGGGCGGTGCGTGGGGAACGTCACGACTTATCACCAGGTTTCCAATGCTTAGCCTGCTATGCGGAAAAAAGAGTGAACCTGCAAAAACAATTCTAGTTCTTGAACAAAACAATTTTCTTCTTTCTTTTATTTTCAAGGATTATTTGTAGGATGTTTATTATCTTATTTATTTCGCCAGATTAAGAGTAGGAGGAATTTATTGTTAATAGTTCCTGAGTAATATAGTTTTCCCTAGAAAAGAAAGCATATATTTACATTTATTATATGAATATCGATTGATTGTTGCCGCATTTTTTATAATCGTTGACCTTAGCTCTACATGGTTGAGTGTATCATTAAGTTTTAATAAAAAATATAGATCTAATATAGCTTTACTTAATACTATTTCAAACGAAAACTAACGTTTTTATAATAAATGTAGAAATATTAAGATTATTTATTTAAATGTTAAATAAAAAATTTTTTATGGGGCTGTTGAAGCTGATCAAAATTATTTAAAATGAAAGGACCATATTTTTAAAGTATTTAAAGGGTTATTCCACACTTAGGAAAGTACTTATTACTAGCCGTCTAGTTTGAATGGTTCCAAAAGGAGCGGGTTCAAATCTCGCTGCGTAATTTTTTTTGTAAATTTCTCAATAAGTACCTAAGTATTTGTTAGTGTAAAAATGTATATTTCTTTCGTTGTTAAAATTTGTATATAATACCAACCAATACTTATGTTTACGGTAGACTTATAAATAAAAAGGTACAATGATTTCCGTCTTAGTAGTTCAAATTAAGAATAACTAATTCAAAGATATAACAACAAAAAAAATTACAACAATTGCAAAATAACTGTTAATCTTGGGTTCAATATCTTTTCTTGAATCACTCTAGTTTAGATCAAAATCGGTTCATTCGTTTAAGAGCTATGATGCCACATACACAAACACGTCGTCACTTATAACAATTTTTTTAAAACATTTTAACAATTGTATGAGTGAAGTGAATGAATAAAAAAGCTTAGTTTAATTTCCCAAAATTCTGGAAGTAAAACAAATTAATTATTAGTTATTTGTAGTGTGTGGTGGGAAATATAGCCTTTCTCGATTTTGAGACTTTCTAGTCTTCTTCATAACATATGAAGAATTATTTTTAACATTTTTAAAATGTTATTATATTTTTCAATTTGGACCACTTGTATCTTTGATTCAACTATACAAACTTCTCAGCTTTAAAGTATTAGTATAATACCAATATACCTTACGTTACGTATACCCTTAATACTTTGAAATGCACAATATAGAAAAAAAAGATATAACTAAAACACACTTTTAGGTGAAGACAGTTCCTATCCAGCATGCGAGTTGAACGCACAAGGTCCAGAAGCTCGAGGCTGGAGGAGTTCTGGATCTCCACCCCACGAGCTGCTCCTCCGGCTCACTGCTGTAACGAACATACACAAGTTACAACTACTTGCCCATCATCAACATATACGTAATTATGTTTTTTTAAGTTTCACGTTGTATCCTATATATGGCAGGGTAGGCAGAAAGAACCTAGTTTGGGACACGCCGTTCCCCAGGCACCGCCCAATTTTTGATTGAATAGCGGAACTCAATACCTTTTATCTTGCTACTACAGCGAGGAATTTCCTTCGAGTGGGAATCGAAACCACAACTGTCGCGTTTACAATCGGTCGCTGAGTTGCTATGACGCGACAACAACCACTTTATGTTAATAATGCTTGTATAACTATATATATAGTTTAATTTGAGAATATTTTGCTGTTTTTTAATGCACGTTTTGTAAACATTTTCAGAGCGGGCAAATTTTACTCTACGAGGGATAAAATGTTTATATCTCGTAGAGTAGCTAGAGACAACCAAGCGTCATATTCATCCATGCCCTTCGGGAGGTCCTAATGCTTTTTAAGCTTATGTAAAAAGCATTATTATTATCGATAGTGTGTTCTCGAAGGCCAACCGAGGTCTTTCCCTGGCTCTCTTACATCTAAAATAATATAAATATTAATCTTTTTATCTAGTAGAGATCCAAACTACGACCAATACAGTCAGACAATAGACTATTACGCGTATAAAAAAATAAATTAAGAAATAAAACTATTTGTATTTGTTAGCGGAATGCGTGGAGGTACTAGTCTCCGGCGGCCTCGTCTCCGAGGGGGCGGCGACGCCCTGCGGCGCCACGTACACGAGCGTGGGCCGCGTCGCCCTCATCAAGCCCGTCCCTCAAGCGCGTACTAGAGAACTTAGGTATATTATACATTTGAACTTTTACATTTTTTATAATTTTGTTAAGAGTTTTGATTTGGTGCAAAAATCATAATATTTGTCCGCTTAACACGCTGTAATATTAAGACATTCCGTTTATACATTTCCGTTCCCCACTTTTGAGTGAATTCTGAAGGCATTGAGAAATTGATTGATTGCATTGAGTAGCGGAACAAAAGCATGCTTGTACTCTTGCGCCACGACTTAGCGTCAAATTAAAAATTTTGAATATCAATAAAATCAAACAAATCAACACTTTCGTACGTGTGTATAATGGTGCGGTATGTACAATACCATTGAAGACTTACACAAATATCAAAATCAAATCTAAATTTAAATAATATAATTTTCAGATCTGCCGCTCTCCCAGAACCAACAATAGCTAGATTCGTAAAGCTCCGTCTGTCAGGTCCTCATCCACCAGCCAGGGAGGATGAACAGGTACTAGTACTTTGATTTCATACTAGCGAGTACATAGTAAATCATTAATTTATGTGTTATCAAATAATTTTTGGATGCCAGAACATTACAAAAAAATATCAACAGAAATGATACGTAGTTAGATATGATATATAGTTTAATTGTTAAGAGAATTTGACCAAATTCCATGAGGACTTCCAAGGCAATATGGCTACTGCCAGGAAAATATGGGAGATACATGAAGATTAAAAAAAAGAAGATCAACAATATTAATTCAATTTTTGTATTTAGGTAGCTCTAATGGCAGTGAACGTCCTCGGCGATGAAATAGAAGATGTGAATAAGGCCACGAACACGAAGAAGGCTGAGATACGATTTTCTCCATACGACGATCTTGCTTTTGTTATGTATGTTGATAACGAGATTGCTGATCTAGTACGCACTTTGGATCAGAAGAAGAAAGCTGCAGTTGCCGGTATGATTTTTTTAAATAATTGATGCTATTCAAAATTTTGTAATTAGATGTTGAACAAAAGGAAATTTATTTTATTAATATCAACATGATCAATGTATGTTGTACTTGAAAGCACTCCTATTAAGGTAATATTTTTTTAGCTTCATGCTGTATCCGTGCGGAGTAGCATGTTTCTATTGAGACATTTCCTTTCTCCAGTTTCCGCCGAACATTAAAGGCGGAAGTCAACGTTAAAATAAACCAAATTAACGCATTACTTAATAAATTAACGGGATATATACAGAAATACCAAGAAATACCTTCTGCAATGTTTTAAACTTGCTCATTTCTATTATACATATATTTTATGTAAATATTTACCAATTTCTGTAATTAATAAATATATTAATAAAAAATTAAAGTAAAAATATTATTAAAAAATTACAGATGAACGTTTCGAATACGCCCGGAGATTAAAATCCGCGGGTTCAGCTCTAGCGTCCGCTGGTATTCGCATAGGAAGATGGCGGCTGAGAAAACGACAGGCAGCGGCCAGGGACGATTTCGAGTTAGCCAGGCGAATGAGGGACAGGATCACTGATGCTATAATTGGGGTAAAAGAGGACCCCGAGCTTATTAGACTGTTTGAAGGTGATGGGGTAAGGGACTTTGTATCATTCATTCATCACTTAGACATATCAGAAAATAGATATACTATGTTTCAAAATAAATTACGAATTTAACAACTTGGTTTTTTTTTCATAAATCAAATCGAACACACAATCGCAACATAACGCATACATTCAGGCCGCGATGCTCTGCGTGTACAGGATGTACATTATTTTTTACCCCAAAAAAAATTACCCATAAGAGGATTGAATTTTTGAAATTTGCTGCAACAATAACGTTATTATACTAAAAAAATAAAGTTTTGAGTATTACAAAGATATTATATTTTAACGAATTTTCAATATAATAATAAAATTGTACTTGTCCTACAGCCGGATCGCCGCAACGATTCATCAATGCCACAAGCCTACGATTTCTCTCATCACCTCTCCCCATCAGTAACTGCTGGATGCCACACGCACAGCATGGACATGTCGTCTCCGGTACCTCCGGCAGCTCTTAGTGAGATACGTGGGATTGAAGACTTCAGTCTTGATTATATCGACCATATTACTAGTGTAAGTTTTGTAATTAAAACATATAAAAATAAAATATAAAACTCAGGTCATCGCGGCGCAGTGGGTTGATAAAGACTGTTTGTGGGTTTGATCATATTTAAATATTGATTATATTTAAATTATTGTCATGGCCCCGCCCTGGTATGTGAAGCGCGGTATTGAGTTTCACCACTTAACACGCAATGTCTCGGAAGTTAGACAGAAAGTGGGGAATGAAATGTCTCGTTAATAAAATTCACTCAACTTAATCCACTAGGCAAAGGATGCTGGTTTTGTTATATAAAATAAGTAAGTTGTAAGTTTAAATTGATTTTCTGTATCACATATTTTTTGACGAAGTAAAGTCAAAGCCATCTATTTAAGAAAACTTGTTTTGTAATATGGATAGAAAGAAGTCGTTTTTTATAAAAGTCTTCTTTAATTAAAGATCACATTTAAAGATTTAAAAACACAGAAGTGCGATTTGATTTTCCAGTCGCCCGTCCAAGCTTTTGAAGATGATACAGAAGTACAACCAGAACCCGCCCAACCAACCGAACCCATCCAAGAAGACAAGTCAGAAGTACCAAAGAAGGAAGAAGAAGAAATGAAAAAAGAAATAGACAGTCCTCGTAGAAGTATTACGCCCACAACTACCAATGGTCTACATAACGGTGACAAGAGAATATCTATTTTATATAAAAAACTAACTTATAGGGTAAATAAAAGTCGGTTAAAAACCGGCATAGATATCCCACATGTAATAAAATATGCTATTCCTAAAAGTGGGGCATCCATCACGGATATAAGCTACTTTACGAGATAAAACTATTACAAAAAAGTTTTGTACAAAATTAAAATGATTTTAAAATAGACAAATTTTTTACTATGAAGAATAGTAGCCTACTAAGTACTCTCGGCCAAATAGTAGTTACTTCATACTATAGCTATAGAGCTAAAGTTAAAAAAAATGTTTGTAAATTAGTAATTTCAGTAATTTAGTCTAAAATAATTAAAACTGAGTCTTACGTTTCAGGTAGTCTAGTAAGACGTAGGAATAAAAGCGCAGGACCAAGATCTACATTCGAAGCTTATGAAGAAAGACTGCTGCCGGCTCTAAGACAGTATGTGATAGTTTTACATCAATTTTATTAGCAAATAAACTATCTGATGTTAAGCCTCAATGGTCAAAAAATTGATAAGAGTTGTGTATGACACGTGATATATTGTGATGTAAGTCAGCTGCGGTAGTGCGGTAGTACCTACGAGCAAGTACAGTCGATTACATCAAAGATATAAATGTAATATAGCCTATAACTTTCATTATTAAATAGACTATACAATAGAAAAAAAAATCTATTGAAACCTTTAGTTTCTGACAAAATATCTCGAAAATGGAGCGGAAAGTGAGCAATGGGGTTTCTTAACTCTTAACACTAGGTGCCCTTTGCAAAAGGGAAAACAAATAAATTTCATTTTCCATATATTTAAGTTCACACACGAACGAGTACTTGCGAGAGGCACGTGAGGAGGAGGGTAGTGCAGGAAGTGCGACGCTCACCCGCCCTCACAAGCTAAATGAACGCGAGAGGAAACAGGCTGCACTGCCTATATTGATATTTGGATATCCACTAGTAAGTATTAACAATGATAACAGAATAATATTACTACAACAGAAGTTAGCAACAGCGTGCCATAGTTTCTTGGATTTTATAGCAAATTTTTGTTTTGCCTTTTATTGTTGTTGGTTAAAATGGTAGAATAATTTTAATTTCCTCGGTAGAGCAAGACGAAGCGCGGCGTTAAGTTTTACCACTCAACTCAGCGTGAGCTGTTTTTTTATAACATACAC
>DWAO01006711.1:0-10727 GCA_018230605.1 Heliconius congener
ATTTAAGTAAATATTTCATCTCCTCGAATGGGGATCGAACCCACAACCAGTCGGTATTACGGTCACACCTATTACATGCCCCTGCGCCAAGACACGATAAATAATATGTTTTATAACATTTTAGTGTAATTCGCATACTAAACATTATGAATAAATGAGAATTTCGTATGAAACAGTAACAGTAGTAGCAGCAGGATTTTACCCACACCTATTGAAATCTGTTGGAATAATTTAATTGACCAGAATCAAACAGACCAGACACTTAACGACTGATTTAATTAAAAAAAATTAATTTAAATCGATTAATAATTAATGTACTTTTAACAAACAAGTAAACAATATAAGTGATGACTTGAAACTAACTAAGTAAACTGAGAAGAACCTGACTACAAACGAGATGATTATGGGTTGCTTGAGATTTCTCAAAATTTCTCTTAAAACCGTTACAAAAAATTAAAAAAGAGTGTCTTATCATAACATTAAAAAAAATACCTGGCAAAGTCCATCCAATGGTGGACAGGTGGCCGGTGGAATTGCAACTGCCGGGCGGAAGCTCCGTCTCCATCATATCGAGGTTCTGTCACTCACGGAACACACTATACTCGCACCCATTGTTTGTGCAGTGGACAGCAACTTCTGAAACAAAACGTTACTTCATTAATTTTAAGTGAGTGATGACAATAAGAAAAACGGATGTCTCCATATGATGGCTTTATTTCATGATAAAAAAGTCCCTCGAGTTTATTGCGCTGATTCTTCTCAAGTATAATGCACCATTTTTATTGTCAAATTGAAGGAAGTGGTGACAGAAAATTATTCGACGTTAAATAAAAAGACCGGAACAGCCCGAGTCGAGCTCGCTCACGATGGATTCCGTACAAAAATTGGTGGTCTCGAGCTTTTTTTGAAATTTAAGCTTAGCCAGAACTCTTTTATCTATACAGATATCTCACGTGAACTAACGGCTTTAATACCAATTGCCTCTCTTTTAAGGCTATTAATTTTTAGGATTTCACCACAAATGTATAGCTTAAGATTTTTTCCTGAACTAGTACTACCTGTAGATGATAGCTGTTAAATTTCATAATTCTAGATTAACCGATAGTACCTTATTAATTTTGATTCACTTTATAGTGTTGAAATACGAATTTTTTGCAATATAAATAGCCATGTCTTTTTTTCAAGTAAATGTAGAAATATGGTTCTTTTTTAGGAAACTATGGGGCCGCTGATCTGAATATACGGTTTTAATTTCAATTCGATATATCCAAGCAATCCTGAGATAAAAGCTCTTGATACACAGCTAGACAGATGGATCATAAAATAAGTTGGAGTCAATAAATCACAGGAAAACCCTGCGTCACAGTGTCTACTGTGAAAAGACGATTGTAAGATGTTGGGTCGCTTGGTCACGTAGCTGTTCGAAGACCTCTTCTAAAACAGCTGAATATGAAAAAAAACTGCTGCAATAGGACCTAGCTATGAATGCAACTTTGAATATCTGGTTCAAAATGAAAACTTGAAGTTTGACTTTCCGCAGAAGAAAACATTATTCTACAATGTATAGTTCCGACTGTCAATGATGTTGGCCGATCTCTCCTGGAGTTATTTTCTAGGCAATGGGACCTTAAATCCAGATTAAAATCATTATGAAAAAAGAGCAGTAATTAAGTATAAAGGGCAGTGTACAGTGTTCAAGGAGAAGAGTTCTATTTCTTCCAAATTAAAGTTAATTGTCAAATGCTTCATTTTCCTATAAGATATTGATCTAAAGCAGCATCCAAGCAGCATCCATTTAAACAAGAAAAATTTGTAAAAAGTGATGGAAAATTAACTTATCCATCCCAAAGCCCCAATCTTCACCCTTTAAATGTTTAGTGGGAAGAACTTGACCAAAACATTTGGGCACAATGTCCTTCTTTACAGCAAGCCTAATAATTTGCAAATAATGGCATGATATCTCACAAAACTATAAACATATTTGCTTACATGTGAAGATTGTAAAAACAGGTGATAAAATGCTAAGGATTATTTTGATGAAATATCTGTATAAACAAGGGCTTAAAATAATCCTTTGCATTTTAAGACTAAGAAGTAAGAAAACACACACACAATAGGTTGTGTGTGTGTGTGTGTGTGAGTTTTCTTTACACATTGTAATGGTCAAAACTTCATGTATTTTTTTTCTTTTAAATCTTGTGTGTAACATGACAATAATAACAGATTTTCATAAAATTTTGAAGATTTACAATTTTAATTGTTTGACTGTTTTATATTAAAAATTGATATAGTATAGCCAAAATACTGCCACAACTCATTGACCTACCAACACTATACATGAATTAAATAAACTAAAATGCAAAGATCAGACCCTAGAGTAACAGTTGGGACAATTTAAATTTAACAGTGCTCATTGAAAAAATTTATTGCTTGAAGAATTTAGATACACTATGGACCATGAAGTGGCAGAGGCCAGCCTTACTGTATGTCTAAATGTAAGGATTGTAGGTTTAACCCTAGGAAAATTTTGAGAAAAGAATTTTATTCATTTGTATAATGTAAAAAATAAGTCAATAAGCTAATTAAAAAGGATTTTCAATCATTACACAGAAATCGTTACTATTCCAATTAATATCAAATATCCAATATAGATAAAGCAAAAACAGGCTAATACTTTATTATATTCAATATAAATAATTTTTTTACTACAGTGGAATATCTTTAATAAAATACTATTATTATTAACTATTAAATGCTAACATATAATAATGCAAACATTTGACCAGCAATAGGTAACTAACAAACTCATCAGAATATATAAAGGTTCATTAAACTATGAAAACACTAACTACTTAGTTCCCATTACAAGTTTCCCTATAATGTTGTTAATATATAATTTTAGAGTTAGTAAACTAAAATAATAAAAGTGCAGGTTGGTACAAAATATGTGTTGTCCATAGAAATTAAGAAATTAAATCATTTACCTTGCTTTTATTTCATTTGGTTAACCATCACATCTTATAACATTCTTAATACACACAAATGACTATAATATTTCTTAATCGCTAAGAAAATTAAATCAATCTCTATAAAAGAATTGAAATAAATTTAATTATACTGCATACGGGGTGCAACACCGGCGGCCTACATCGCACCCCCAGACATAAATAGTAGCCTCAATGCAATAACCAGAAAATAGGTCAAACGGAGGTGCCGCCTGCCGGGCCGACCGACAGAGACAACTCGGCGCGACCTCCGTCGCGGTCCGCGCCGCTTTACAATCTAATAAGAACCCTCTGCAAATTTAATTACGCAAACTACAACACACATTTTATAATGAATAACAAATCGCACAATTTACACACGCAATTTCACAATTAAATATATTATATTTATAAAAACATATCTTTCCTTACTTTCTAACACCCGCGAATAAATGAGAGGGTCGACGACGCACTGAAGTCCCAACTCCCGAGTTCCCGACTGTCAACCATCACTGGAGTCATTGATCTGATTTGTCATGTGATGGACCGCCACTTTTCGAAAAACTAAATCACTATAAAGTCTCTTTATTAACAAACTATATTTCATACGTTAAATTTAAGGGCTACACATAAAGCGTTCGTATATTTTTAAATATTTCCACAAAAACACTTCACACACCCAATCCCCGTTTTACGCCATATTTATTTACCTTCACAATGTTACCAGTACGACAATAGTTGTATCCGAAAAGTAACAATATATTATGAAATGCTACCAGTAAACTATTTTTGATAGTTCTTAGTGTATACTGTAACTGTACCTAAACCTATTAAAAGTATAGAGTGTAGTAGTTTACAATACACATTATATTATTTCGTCAATATAATATACAATAGTCGTTAATTTATTCTAGCAACAATATAAAGTAAATTATTATTAGTAAAACAATACTTATTGGTTAATAAAATTATTTAGAGCCCAATCGTGGCGCAGGGATATAAAATGTGACTTTAAATCGAATGGTTGTGGGTACGATCCCCGCTCGTGGAATTGAAATATTCACATATTCAACACGCAATGCCTTCAGAATTCAGTGGAAAGTGAGCAACGGAGTGTCTTAACATTAGGTTTTCTCTGTTTAACCTGCTGTGTGCGTTAAGCTGATTTTTTATGAACTTAAGAATATAAATTTGTAAATTCTAAAACTAGCAAGGCAAGGCTTAATAAATATTAAGTATTTTCAGGCAATGGTGCATAATTATAAACTCATGGATTCTTATAAGAGTGCGAAATTTAAACATATATGATTAAGAAATAGACCGTTTCTTAATTTAATATTTATTATTATCACACAATATTACATAGTTTTATTGCAATATGTATCAAAACAAATCCTTCACGTTAAATGTCTAATTAGAAAGATAGTAATTGTTATTAAATAATTTCACATTTATCAGCTGTGGTCTGTAGAGTTGTCTCATGTCAAATAATGTGTTAGTAAGTAACAGTGTTTTTACGTCTCAAATTGTTTATTATTCAAAAATATATAACAATAAACGAGTATAATGTTATGTTTCAATATCACATAAACTAATTGATTATATTTAAATATGGAAACTACGCCGCTTTTAACTCGGCCTAAGAAATCAATATGGTCAGGGTATGTTTAGCTTTGTTTTGTTCTCAATAGCTTCATTGTTTACTAATCTTTAATTTTGTTTTATAGTTGGAATTTTCCATGGTTTCGAAAGCGTGTGCTCCATTCGAGAGTAATATATTTGGGTCAAATACCTGAAGACGAATTTCCGCCCAACTATGTTTGTAATCAGGTGAGCTTGACCTCATTCAATCACGTATTAAAATAGTTTGAAAAGTTATTGAGAAGCGTGCTTCTAATTGTTAAGTTTAATATTAACATAACTTAATATATTTTGTTTTATGTAAATGACGTTACCAATTAAATTGTTATCAAATTAATATGTACTAATTTAGATGTATAATCATAGATCATAATTAGTATAAAGTTGTATTTATACATAATAATGTAATAATTATAAGTCGCGTTTGAAAGTATAATGTACATACACATTTTGTTATTGTAATTTATTTAGTATTGTAATATATTTTGCTTCCTTCTTTTAGAAATACAACATCATCACATTCCTGCCACTTGTATTATTTGAGCAGTTTAGATTTTTCCTTAATCTTTACTTCTTGGTTATGGCTCTCAGTCAATTTATACCAAGTATAAGAATTGGGTATTTATATACATATTGGGGCCCACTATGTTTTGTATTGGCTGTGACATTATTTAGGGAAGCTGTTGATGACTTCAGAAGATATAGGTAGTATGTTCTGTATAAGTAAAGCAATAAAAATAATAATAGAATAAAAAAAATATATTTAGAAAACAAAAAAAATGTATGCAGCTGTACTGAACTGCATTCTTTTTAAAACATTTTGTTCCTTAGTGTGGAATTTCCCTTTAAAAAATTAAAAAATATATATATATTATTTAAAATTGTACAAATTAATCAAATTCATTTGCGTACAACTATTAATTTGTGGAACATTAAATTGGATATAATTTATTACTACATTATTAAAATAATATTGATTATTTTATATATTCTATAATAAAGAGCAGTATGCATATTATTAGTATGTAAATTATAGATTTTATGCAATGCAATAGCATTTATTTATATTATAATTTATAGACGAGACAAAGAAGTGAACAGACAACGCTACGAAAGAATAGTTCTAGACTCTTCCATACAAGGATATAGACCATTCATCACTGAATATGTATCCGCATCTGCCCTAAGAGTTGGAGACATAGTAATGTTGCATAAAGGGCAGAGAGTACCTGCTGATATGATATTATTAAGAACTAATGAAACTATGGGAACTGTCTTTATAAGGACAGATCAATTGGATGGCGAAATTGATTGGAAGTTGAGGTAATGGTTATAAATTTTCTATAATTTTATATAATTCTTGCTCTTACCTGCAGCTTACCCCCTGTGGTCAAATGGAGACAACTAAAAATGACCAACTCCACATTACAGTGGGCTTATCAAAATGATTAATGATTAATGTGTGTTATTTAGCCTACACATTACAATTCTAAACTGTAGTTTCTGAGATTAGCAAGAATTAACAACTTTATAATGTCAGTACAAACTATTTTCTTGCCAACCATGTCACAACATTATTTGGTAAACAAAATTATTATATATCTAAAATTTGAATATAATATGTTTTAATCATTCACACTTTTGTAACATATTTACATTTAATGTCGTTCTTCAGCAAAGTGAAGTAGAGTTTTATTGTAGACACTGGTCCTAGATTTAATTCCCACTTAAGATTATGAATTATTTCTGCGTCTCTGCTCTGGCAGGACAAAACATTGAGTTGTGGTATTCAGCACATAATGTCTCAATTTCATACAGACTGACCACAAGATTCTCTCTACCTATAGGTAATATAAAACTAAAAAAAAAAAAATATTATCTAGCTTACTGTAATTATTATGTACCTAAAAATATAAAGATTACAAATTATTTAATTGTAATTATATATCTGTGAACTCTGTGAATGTGGCTTTAAAATCACAAGGAAGCTATGAGTCAATAACACAATTGTTATCAGCTGGTTTCCCTTTAGCACTGATAAGATAAGATGTTTACAATATAAACACTCAATAGTCCACTGTATTCATAAATAAATTTATGTGATTTAAATAATTTCAATTATACAAAAAGAAACCACATCACGCTGTATCCTGCACACAGTAGGGTAGGCACAGGGAACCTAGTGTTAAGCCAGCATGTCTCTCTATTTCCCGCTGAATTCTTGAGGCATTGCGTGTTGAGTGGCAGAACTCACTGACATGTTTTGCATCGACACTAGAGCAAAGAAATGGAAATATAAATTTCGCGGTCGCGTTTACAGTCACACATTGTGCCCCTGCGGCGCACAATAATCTTTGTTACTATTAATATTATTTATAAACACTATCAAATTAATCGAGACTTCACTACAATTTTTTTGTCATACTCTTACATTATTTAAACATTTGTTTGGCGGTGCGCTGCTAGCGAAACCTAACGCTTTTTCCTTTACAAAAATGGCAAACGATAAATATTTTTTATATAATTAATGTATTCTTGTGTATCTGAGATTTATTTTTTAATAAATTATTATCTGAGCGAGTCAATGTCGACTTAAGAAGCCGTAAAAATATTTTTTACTGAATATCATAGTTCGCATATTATGTGCGTAATTGCGTGCACACAAAGCTGATAAAGTTTACTTTAATGTTTTTAGTTAAATTAATAGCTTTTAATGAGAATCTATTACGACAGAAGAAAATCATTTCCGGATTTTCAAAGTATACAATTTTAATATTAATTAATATTGCATATCAAAGCCTAGTATAAAATAAGTATTTAATCTTTTAAGAGATGGGATGTCTGTAAAAGAATGCTTAATTTTGATTTGGTACACTTAATTGAACACATCCTAAATGCGAAAGTTACTTAAGTTATGTAATATAGCCTACCTATTGTGGTAGAGTGACGTTGCCACGAGCAATGGCAACACGCATGGGCAGACTCGACCGGATCATTACCACCCGTTAAAAAAAGGCGTTATGTAGTGGCTTTATGCCACTGCGTTTCGCATCAGGTAATGCCGGGCCCCGGCGCCCAACCCACCTTAAAGGCCGGCAACGCACCTGTAGCTCCTCCGGTGTTGCACGGGGCCGTGGGCGGCGGTAGTCAGTTACCATCAGGTGACCCGAACGCTCGTTTGCCATGTCTTTTCTACAAAAAAAAAGAAACATTTAACGAGGTATGCTGTAGCTACCTCGTTAAATGGATTATACAACACAAAAACATTATTTAAAAAATAAACTAGCAGCTTCTGAGATTACCGAGTTAAACCAAACAAATCTTTAGCTATATGTAGTTTAGTAGTGTAGACATTGAATTGCAAATATCTGCTTGAATAAAATGTATAATACGAATTCTATCATATAGTATATGATATAGTTATAATATAATTGAGGTCTGTCGTAGCATAGAGGCAGAAAGTGTGACTGTTAACGCGACTTGTGCTATCCCCACTCGAGGAAATGACATATTTATTTAAATATTCCAATTCTTTGCTCTGTTATCGAGGCAAATCGTGGCGTTGACTTCCACCACTCAACACCCAATGTCTCCAGAATTTGACGGAAGGTGCAGAACGTAGTCTCTTAGCACTAGGTTCCCTCTGTCGTGCAGAATATAGCTTGAAGCATCGTTACAAACATCGTAGTATATTTCTTAAACAATTTCTAACATTTTTATACATTGTTTTCAGAACACCATTACCGTCCACACAAAAACTACCCACCGACGCGCATTTATTAGATATTAACGCACAGCTTTTCATAGAGAAACCGGAGAAAGACATACACTCATTTATAGGCACTTGTACGCGCTTAGATGAAGAAGATACGGACTCGTTAGGTATAGAGAATACGTTGTGGAGTGGTTGCGTGGTTGCCTCGGGTCAGGCGACTGGCTTGGTTATTTATACAGGTAATTTAGTTAACGTTAGGCACTCCGTTCTCTGGTTGCCAATAGAATTTAAGATATTGGTGGAACTCAAACCGACACTTTATATCGCGTCTTTCGTACCTTCAAGCGGATATCGAACCTACATCCATCGCGTTTCAAAGTCAGTGGTTTGTGAAATAGTGGAAACTGTGTCACAGTGGCCCCTTAGAAGTAAATTATTGCACTTCGATTTTATATTATAAGCCTAGTTTCAAATACTGGAAATAGCTCACAGTTTATCGATTGACGTTAAATAAATTATATATAAATTTCTAGTGACCCACTTTCAGCTAAATAATGTTTGATATCGAAAAGCATATAAACTTTAATAACAAATGACAGAGACCGTCGTGGCGTAGGGGCACAAGTGTGCGATAGTACACGTGAAAATTTGTGAGTTCGATTCCCACTCAAGAGTCTTTCAAAGTGGGAAATGTTAGTTTTCTAACAGGAGCGGATTGTCTTAAGACTAGGTTCCCAGGTTGCCTCTGCCCACCCTCTACTATGTGCGGGATACAGCGTGAAACAGAAAAAAATTATATTACACAGAAGGTAATGTATATTAAAATTTTAACTTTAATTTCATTATTCCAGGTAGTGAAACGCGCAGTGTAATGAACAACGCCACGCCTCGATCCAAAATCGGACGCTTGGACCTACGAGTGAACGATTTCACCAAAGTATTATTTGTGGCGACGATGTTTATATCGCTCCTTTTAATTGTTTTGAAGGGCTTTGACGGCCCTTGGTACGGGTTCCTATTCAGATTTGTCTTGTTGTTCTCCTATATTATACCTATTAGGTAAGTGAACGTTTTGTGTGAATTATTCGTATATCGTTTTTAAGTTTATAATATCGTCAGCTTACATTGCTAAAACCTGCTAAATCCATTTTTTGTTTTTAAGTTATATACATTTCTATACCACCTAAAAATTTTAAATTACCATTATTTTATTTTATATAGTAGATACAAAACAATTTTCCAAATTGTATAAACCTTGTGATAATAAATATATACTCAGATTTTTTTTCTTAATTGGCTGTTAGCAGGTTTACGGCTCTAAGCCAACGTTAATCCTTTGAAATGGCTGGTATTGGTTTTATATTTTATTTCAGAATAACAAGATATAATTTGTAAATTTTATCATAACTTAATGAAAATGGAAAAATAAAACAATAAACATAATTTTATTACTTAAAATTTCTATATCGCAAAAAAAAATACAATTTGACCAGTCAGTGCAAGTGCAGTCTTTGAATTGCTTCTCATTCTTCGTTCTTCTTTCACATTTATATTGAAACTTTATTAAGATCTAAACAATTTAGTTTACAGTTATTTATAATTCACTACTAACTTTTAAGAAGACATTCAAGTTTTTTACAATTTTAATATTGTACAATTATTTTTTATCTTACAGCTTACGAGTTAACTTGGACATGGGCAAAGTATTCTATTCCTGGACAATACAGAGAGATAAAAAGATAGAAGGCACAGTGATGAGATCCACAACGATTCCTGAGGATTTGGGCAGAATTCAGTATTTACTGGCAGATAAAACTGGAACTTTGACCAAAAACGAAATGGTCTTCCAAAAATTGCATCTCGGGAACGCGTTGTTTGATAAGAATAATTTTTATGAGGTAATAAATACTACACAAGAATTTAACTATAAATCCATTTTTTTTAAGATACCATATATTTTTGTAGACTAAGCAAACCTTTTGAACCTGACATTTGGAACACTTCAAATTTTACATAAAACGTGTTTTTCGACGGTGTAATATTATCTCTTTTTTTACCGTTACAATCTCTTTTGTATCCATGCAATGAAACATTGGCGAAGTGAGTTTGTCCTCAACTGGCACGCTCGAAACGCCATTGTCTAATACCATACTGTAAATGGTCTTGAATCCACATAGTAAATCAAAATCGGTAGAATACGATGAAAAAAGCGTAAAAAAATTGTACGTGCTAATTAAAGCGGCACTATATTACTATATCTAACACATTTAATATGTAAAAATATTAAGGTACCCCATATCGTCACTAAACTCTTTGTCTACTCCTATAAATTTTTTTTTTTTTTTTAATCTTAAATTTTTATTCCTGGGAGTTTTGTCAAACATTGA
>DWAO01006712.1:0-10727 GCA_018230605.1 Heliconius congener
CATTGCGTGTTGAGTGGCAGAACTGAACGCCGCGCTTAACCTCGACACCAGAGCGGAGAAATGGAAATATAAATTTAAGTAAATATGTCATCTCCTCGAGAGGGGTCGAATTCACAACCAGTCGGTTTTACAGTCACACCTCGTGCCGCTGCGCCACGACTGGCCTCGAGTCTTAATGCGAACGTAGTGCCTTAACACTAGGTTCCCTCTGCCTACCCTGCTAATTGCGGAGTACAGCTTAAAGATAAAAAAAAGTTATGATAAGCATTATTCTTACAATATTGACCATTTACACCTAAATACGACTCACTGTCGCTTATATAAACTGTTCTAGGAAGGTAAACGAAAACAAATGGTGCCTGTCTTTGCGATTGAGATAAATTCTTACGATCACAAACTGAACTGAAATGTACTTAACGTTGATCTTTTTACTAAAATAAAATGACTTAGAACTCAGTCGTGGCACAGGGACACAAAATGTGACTGTAAACGCGATAGGTTATGGGTTCGATCCCCACACGAAGAAATGAAATATTTATTTAAATGTATATTTCGACTTCTTGTCGAAAGCTGTCTGTCGAAGCAAACTTCCACATCAAAGTGAAGACGGCGTTGAGCTCCACCGTTCAACACGCAATGCAGCCAGAATTCGGCAGGAAGTGGAGAATGAAGTAACTTAACACTAGGTTCCTTTGACTACCCTTCTGTGCGCAGGATACTGTGTAAAGCTGATGTTTTGTTTTTTTTTTTTTTCAAATTTATAAATTAAGCTTGAGATGGAAAATTGCCGAATATACATCTTAATGTAATTTAAAAGAACATCATACAAGTGTCACATTTATAAAAAATACAATGCCCGGTCGGTACGCGCGATAGGTTGTCGATTTGATTCCCACTCAAAGAAATTAGGTATTATTTATTCTTCATCATCATTATCATATCCTCGCTATGGCAACGATGCAACGCTGCGTTGAGTTCCGCTACTTAAATTGAAAAGGAAGTATCTTTAATGGGACGTAGGGTTTTAATATTACTTTTCACCTAACACCGCATCAAAATTTTAGCTTCACGTTTCGTCCCGCTTAACAGGTACCTAAAGAGGACCTAGTGTCCACATACTTCCTACTATCCAAGATTCCACCTCAACTTATCTATATATAAAAGAAAACTCTATATAATAATAATATATGAACAAAATGTAATTATCTTTTGTGTTATTAACGATAGAATCAACTACCGCAGCTTCAAAGGAATTCTAGCAACAATTATTGTTAAACGATACGTGATAATGTGTTACCAATGGCAGTTAAATTTAACTGGTCTGTGTAAACTAGTTCACGTAGTCCATATATTTATTATGTAAGTTTATTATTGAGGGAAATAGCTATTTGGTTTGATAAATTTGTTCCGCCTCTCATTCCGCTGAATAAAAGAAAAGTTCCGAAAAATGGGTAGGACATGGGAAATTAAATGTTTTAGCACTAGGTTTCCTCCTATTTTGCTGTGAAAAAGTTTATTTGTTAAAGCGTAAAGCTGATTATATTGAGAATTTAAACTATTCTAATTATTATATATATTTTTTTAATTAATATGATTTGATCGTATAAGAATTTGAAGCTGCACCTATCAAAGCAATTTGATAGATTTGTCTAATGACCTGTCCTTTTGAAAAGACATGAAAAAATATTAAACAGCCAGAAAGAAGTGGTAGCTTTAATAGCCTGGGTTTTTTTTAACTTCACAATGCGTCTTAAAATATTTGATAGGTAGGCAGAGAAAACCTGGGAACCTAGTGTTATGACACTCGATTGCTATTAAGAAAATTCCGTTCCCCACTTTCCAGCGAATTCTGGAGGCATTGCATATTGAGTGGCGGCTTCAATGTCCGGCTTTGCCTGTTTACTAATGCAAGAAAATTAAAATATTAAATTTATCATTTCTTCAAGTGGTAATCGAACCCACAACCAGTCGTTTTTACATTCGCACGCTTGTACTAGTTTTTACTTAAATCTCACAAATTGATAATAATTATAAGCCTGATGTGTCAAATAAATTAAAATTAATGGCGTCTACGTCATAAGTTCTGATAAATTAACTAATGCTAACAGATTGTATGATAAATGTTGTAATTTGTGTTTGTTTATATGGAAATTGGTTAATATTATTGCTGAACCCGTTCAGTTGAAGTTTATAGCAATACCGAGTCGAAATCGAATTCTTTGCAAAGCATTGCTCTCGCTCTGGTAACGAGGGAAAACGCGGCGTTGAGTTCCGCCTCTCAACGCATAATACATCAAGAATTTGGTGGAAATTGGCGAATGAAAATGTCTAAACTAGGTTCTCAGGTCCCCTCTGACTACCCTGCTCTCTGCGGAATATAGCTCTCGCTCTAGAAACGAACAAAGTTTGAAGTTGAGTTCCGCCACTCAACACACACTTCCTCAATAATTCGGCGAAAATTGGGGAACGAAAGTGTCTTAACTAGGTTCTCAGGTTCCTTTAGCCTACCCTGCTATTTGCGAAATACAGCGTAAATCGACAAAAAATATGAATAATTATTAATATGTATATATCGATAATGTATATATATATATATATATATATATATATATATATATATATATATATATATATCTAAGCCAAGTTCAAATCCCTATATAAATAAAACTCTTCTAGTACATACGTGTATCACTGACAGACAACTCCCATTTGAAACTAGAGAGAACATTATTTTTGACAGTTTTCTTAGGGAATTTAAGGAACCACTAAGAGAGAATTTCCTGAAATTCTTACGGAAATAGGAAAAACAGGACGTTTTATTTAAAATCTTACAAAAGGAGTTGAATTATAATTAGTGTTTGGATATGGTTAATAAAAACTTTTTCATTTTCACTAATCCAATCTTCTGCTCTACATTTTTTACAGGCGCACCATTTATAATATTATTATCTTAATATTTCATCTAATTTTACATTAGTAATATTAACCCTAATTAGTAGTTCAAAGATTTTCTTCAAATAAATCAGTACCAAGATACTCCGTTCTCTTCTTTGCGACCGAATTGTAGATAACGTGGTTTGTGCGATGGAACCTAATGCCGTATTTTATTTAATCAGAATTTAAAATAATTATAAACAATAGAGAAGGTAAATGAAAAAAAAATTTTGGATCGATGTTTACAGTCAACAGCCGCTCCTCTTTGACACGGCGGCCTCTATTTATGTTTAATTAGTACACCACATTACACTATCGTTCGCATTACGATACTAAAATGATACCCTTTGAACTCAAAGTCTCTATTGATGTCTCATTATTGATGTCTGTAATCGGAAAAAATGTATTTAGATTTATTTAGCTTCTTGCTTTATCTTTATCTTATGATACGAGGAAATGAAAATATTAATTATTTCATTCAGTTAGTGGGAATTGAACCCACAGCTGTCGCTTACAGTTGCACGCTTGTTCCTCTGCGCCACGACGGCCTTAAAGAATTTTATAGTTAAAAAAGTATAAACATTTGTAAGGTCGTCTTGGCGCAGCGACTCAACATTGGACTTGAGACCAATTTGACCATTTTCCCAATCCCAAATCCTGGTAAGAATGTAACGTAATGTCTTGAAAATTGGGCTATACGTGGGGAACGAAGTGTCTTAAAACTAGGTTCCCTCTAGCTACTTTACCATATGCGAGAAAAGCCTACTAGTGAAGGCAAGGCTTATAATACTTAGGTAACATCGATTAGAGACGAGGTAAGATTTATCTCAATCACGAGTCTTCGGAACTATTTATATTCATTTGGAGATCCTTAAGCATAGATAAGGCCGATGTTAGCTAGCTTAATACACCGTGAGAGTTTTTCTTATGAAATATTTCCTAGAAATAGATTAAAGTCTAGACGTGACGTATTGATGTTCTTATCTAACTGGAGAATACTATTCAATTTGTTATTCAGCTTCACGCTGTATCCCGCACACAGCAGGGTAGGCAGAGGGAACCTAGTGCTAAGACTCACCGTTCCCCACTTTCCGCCGTGTTCTAGAGGCATTGCGTGTTAAGTGGCAGAACGCAACGCCGTGCTTTGCCTCGACACAAGAGCGAAGAAATGAAAATATAAATGTAAGTAAATATTTTATCTCCTCGGGTGGGGATCGAACCCACAAACAGTCGATTTTATAGTCGGCTGGCCTCTATAATTTGTTATTCACAGTACATATATTATTGAAACGTATTACAGTAAGCGCCACGGTAGTGAGTTCGATTCCCACTTGGAGAAATTAATTGTGTCAGCATTTCACCACACAACATGCGATATATTTATAGGCGATGTGGATTAAAGCTAAAATAATTGAAAAACTAATGAATGAAAATTATAAATAATGAATTTAGAAGGTATAAAATTATTAAAAAAATAAACCTTATAAAAGAAACTATCCGTTTTTTTGGTAAATAAAATGTGGCATTAACGCTCACCACCAGCTTTATTTTTATACGAGCAAAAACTTAATAATTTACATCAAATTATTTTCGCGAGTGGAATAGAAACTACAACCATCGTTTACAGTCAAATTCCGCTAAACCACTACAGCCTATAGTCATCTCTAATACACGTTTCACCTCAAAAAGGGGTTTCAAAGTAACATCAAAAGTAAGAACCATTCAGTATCCCCGTTAGTTTATTTCTCATTCAAAAGTAAAGCAGTTTCTAGCTCAATAAATTGTAAAGGCAGTTTCAAAATAAGCATACAAACTCATGTTACAAAGACAAGTCGAATATTTTGCGTTTAGTATCGCGTTTTAGGGGAAAAACAAGGATTGTATAAGATTTTTTAGATATAATATGTATATAAAATATGTACCTATATAAAACTCTTCCGTAAGTAAGTGACTGACAGATATCGCACAAATTAAATTATTGGGCTTACGTTATAAGTTAGCGTATAGAAAGATTAGGGAGTGTAGGGGGCTGAGAGAGGATTTGTCGAAATTCTTACAGGAACGATCGAAATTTTCGATTTTGCTTATTAAAGTCTAAAAATAAAGATGCGGGCCATGACTTGTGTCTTGTCTATTATAATAACATAAGATTTTTTACGAGTAATCAGTCGCGCGGCGTTGAGTTCCGCCATTCCATTCGCAACGCCTCCAGAATTCGACGGAAAGTGGAGAACGGAAATGTCTTAATATTAGGCTCCCAGGTTCCTTCTGGCTACCCTGCTATGAGCTGGATACAGCGTGAAGATAATAAGAATATACTAGAATCACTAAGATTAGCGTAAGCAGAATTAAAAATTATGAACAGTTTATTTTATATGTTTGGCCACTGCTGCTATATTTTTATTATATGCTCGCAAAATATATGTAATATTATAAAGCTGACGAGTTCATTTTGCTAGATCGCGCTAATCTCAGGAACTAATGGTTGGAATTGTACCCACTGTACACGCAGGCGAAACCGTGAGTAAAACTAATAATATAACTTAACTTTAGGCTTTATCCCTAGCGGGAGTCAGAATGAATGAAGCGCCAAACGCTACGGTCTCTATATACTGCTTTCGTCTCGTCCACTGTCATCAACCTCTTCATACATGGCCTCCGGGGGATCCTCATG
Source organism: Heliconius congener (assembly GCA_018230605.1). Taxonomy (NCBI): domain Eukaryota; kingdom Metazoa; phylum Arthropoda; class Insecta; order Lepidoptera; family Nymphalidae; genus Heliconius; species Heliconius congener. Next base: position 5,609 of record DWAO01006712.1, read on the forward strand.
CATTTTACTTGACCTTCCTCTTTGATACTGTGTTTTCGAAGGTCAACCGAGGTCTCCCCTTATCTCTCTTACCACTCACTTTTCCATCATAAAACTATTTTGCCATTCTTTCATCACTCATTCGTTCGACGTTCGCAAACCAGCTGAGCATTTTATTCTTCATTCTCACCGTGACATCCTCGCTAGTACCGGATTGCGGATTCGATCAGCTAAGCTGACTCCGCATATCCTACGAAGAGATCGCATCTCCCCGGCATTCTCCTTTCATTCGTCTTCTGTAACATCCACGTTTCAACACTACACTGTGTACGGCCAAACGCACAGCTGTGCTGACGTTCCGTCTCATCAAAGCAGCTAAGGCTCCGATAACCCTGTTACCGGCAGCAATTCGCCTTTCCTGTGGAAAAGCGTATTAGTAGTAGTAGGCATGGTAGTAGTACAGATGGAAAACACGAGATGGATGTGATCCATCTCGTGTCTTCCATCTCTACTGAACATACTTCCCAAATATACTACTTCATTCACTTGTTCTAATATCTTACGATTTACACTAAATATTTTGTTATACCCAAATAAGTTGGAATTCATTAGAAATTGAGTTATCTACGAACGCTATCAGTTTACGCAAAAAAATCGAGGTGTTCGTGAAAAGGTCATTATAATAACCAGTAACTAAAATATTGATATTTTTAAGTAGACTATTCATTCAATAGAATAATTAGTATATACTATTTCTTTCTTTCCCCCAAGTGAGAATCGAACCCACAATCGTCAAGTTTATAAATGCACACCTCTAGGTTATTCAATTTTAAATACAATATTTCTGTTCTGTTAGATTTATAATATAATATAATTTATATATTTATTTTTGCAGCTTCATGTCCTATCGAACCTACAATCGTCTTTTTCTAATCAGTCAGTCAGCTGTCCCACTACGCCACACCGGCTTCAATCAACAAATAATTCTAAATTTATACTGTTTTCTTGCAATTTTAAGCCCTTTTTAATAAAAGCTGAAACCGTTATGTTAATACTGTTCCTTTGAAGTCAGATTGATTGAGGACGAGGACGGCTGTAATTGCAACGCTAGAATATATTTTGGCAATGTTTAATTACTTGGGGAATTAATAACTGCTCTTAAAAAAAGAAAAGATATACTTTTTAGTGTCGCGTTTAGCAGGTTAAAACATTCCGTTCTCCATTGCCGAATTTTCGGGTCATTGCATCTTGAGTCGCAGAACTAAACGCCGGGGCTTGTCTTGTAAATCTGCACTAATTGACATTATCATTTTGTTAATAATAATAATAGTTTATTGCACATAAAATAATATAAAGTTTATATAAGAAAAACACATGTGCAATGGCGGACTTATCCACTCCAAGTGATCTCTTACAGGCTACCATTAAAAGTGCAGAACGATACGTGAAAGAAGATTCAAAAAGTATTATTTATCAAAGAAAAAAATTTAATAAATATACATAACGTACATATATATATACAAATAAATACATCTATATATACATACTAAAATAATACGGAAACGCATATTTATGTACATATTTTGTGAGCTTAACCAATTAAAGCGTCTTTCTACAAGGATGTTAACAACTAAAATTGTGAAAATAATTCTAGAATTTGGACAATATTTCAAATAATAATATTTTAAATTTTCCAGTCAGAGATTTTTCCTCTCTTTTTGTGTGACTGTAAACGCGATTGGGCGTGGGTTCGATACCCACTCGAGGAGATGAAATATTTATTCAAATTCATATTTCCATTTCTTCACTCCGATGTCGAGGCAAAGCGCGGCGTTGAGTTCCGCCACTTAACATGCAATGCCTCCAGAATTCAGAGGAAAATGGAGAACGGAGAGTCTCAACAATAGGTTTCAAAAGCTCCTCTATGTGTAGAGCTAAGGAGTCTCATCTCATATGTAGATCAATCTAATTTTCCTCTTATAATTATAAACTTATAAAACATATATAATAAGATTTAGAATATTATACATTTTACTGGAACGATCCTTCTCCTTTGTTACACAAATTCGTTTCATAATTTTCCTCTTCTATCCTGTTTTTTTGATGAATACAAAATATATTATTTATATGAAGGATAATGGTGTGGTTAGATATAGGTATCATTTTGTTAAATGAGTTAGGGGAAAACAAGATTTTGTTGCAAAAAATCTTGCCGTCGTGCTGCAGTAGCACCACCTCTGACTTTAGACGCAAGGGTTGTACATTTGATTCCCACTCGGAGCAATGCATAATTTACGTTTGTTCGCTTTGGGGAACGGAGTACCTTACTTACATTTTGATCCCTCTGCCTACCCTGTTCCTGCCATACGCGTGATACAGCGTGAAGATAAGAAAAAAATCTTTTTAACTTATATTTTTTTACATATATAGTAGGCAGAGTTAACTTGGGAGCCTAATGTTAAGGTAATCCGTTCCTATTAAGATAATTCCCTTCTCAACTTTACCCCGAGTTCTGATCTTTTCTGGCTTTGCCTTGTTACCAAAGAAAAAAGAAGAAAAAAGAAGAAGAAAAAGAATTAAAAAAATACATATTTTATTTCCTCGAGTGAAAATCGAACCACAACCTGTCGCACTTACAGTTGCACGCTTGTCGACCTGCGCCACAACTGGCCTCAAAAAAAATAGGCACTCAAATACAACTAGGACAGTCCACCAGTTTGATTATACGAGTACATTTATTTCATAAAATACAAAAAAGATATAAAGGTGGAGAGGTTTGAGCGCACTCTACTATATCATACTTGAATTTAATATAAGAGTTTTTTAGCAGAAAAAGGCACTCAAAAACAGAATTGTTCAGTAGAAACGCTGTGGTCGTTGGAAGTAGTATTTTCATGTAAATCCTTGTTTTTACTTCCCTCGGACACTTGTTTCACTTAAAAAGTTTTAATCTAAGTTTGGAGTTACGAAACTAAATAATTAATTCTCTTGACAACATGCTTTTTTGGAAAAATACGAGCAACTTCAGGCTTCACGTTTTGCTTTTCCCGAATGCTCGGTAGGACTCTGTACGGAATCTAGTGTTAAGATTCCTTTCTTAAGCTTGAACCCATTTCAAGAGCCATTTTATATTGGGAGGCGCATCTAAACGCCGCGCATTGTCTTCCAGAGTTAAAAAAATCAAATAGTTTTAAATTAATCATCCTCATGGGAATCAAACCTACAACCATCGAGGTTACAGTCACACTGTTGCAATTTCATTATATATCAAAAATTTCATAACATGTGGTGACATATTGTGAAAAGTGTCACATTACCAGATGTGACACATAATAAAATATCACTACCAGTTTTTTTTTTTACTTTTACTTTAACAGCAATGCAACCAATATAGACTTTAGCACGTTATTCTATTTTATTCTTGATATTTCTTTGAGAACGTCGTTACCATTCAATATGCAATGTTTTCGGGCAATTCGGGTTGAAAGTTGAAAATGAAGTGTCTAGACACTATGTTCTTTTTGATGAGTTCTCCCTGCTCTAACGTCACTACAAATATTAGCTAAACGGTTATTCAAACCCGTCACTACAGACCAGTTACAGCATTCTAACCATATTTAAATGAATATATGCATGTAACATTTAAATATATATAGAGTACTATTAGGTCGTCAAGGACCTGCACAATAGAATAAAATCACGTGAGAATTAATGGGAAAACCTATTAAACAGTGAGGTGCTTACTATTGGTTTCAAACTATTTATATTTTTTTATCTGTAATTTGTGGGTTCGATTCCCACACGGGAGAATGGTAATTTGTTTTTCTATTCTCGTATATAAAGTATAATGTTGAGCTCTATTACTGTAAATTCTCGAAAACAAGGCGGTGCTTGAGGAATGGAGTATCCTAACACTAGGTTAGGTGGGTTCGTGATATACTAATACAAATAATTGACCATTTGTTACACATACCTTAAAGTATCTCCTGAGTACGGATTGTGCGTTCGATTCCCACTCGAGGAAATGAAATGATTTGTTTGATTTGATTTGATTTGGATGATTTCATTTCATGAAATTATTAAATACTTTAATTATATATTTTTATAATTTAATTATATATTTCATAATATGATTTAATATTTTTATTTCGCTCTGAACGAGGCAAAATGAGGCATTGAGTTCCGCCACTCAACACGCAATCTCCAGAATTCTGCGGAAAGTGAGGACTCCGTTCCTCTCGTTTTGTCAATGGTTTTCCTCTGCCTTCCTATCTCATGCGAAATTCAATATGAAGTAAAAAAAAATATACTAAATTATTAAAACTGATGTATTTGTACTTGTAGTAAGGGCGTTTAAGTCATATTCTTTGAAGCGTAAACTTCTATTCTAACTATAAAGCGGATGTTCGTTTTGTAACATTACCTTTGTTGGCTTAAGACAGTATAACTTTTTTTCATATTGTTAATAATTTTCATGATTTTTTACTTCTTTTTGTGCAATTTTTTTACGGCCAAATATGCACCTAATGAGGTTTGAGAACCCTCAAAACAATCGCTTCCAATAATCTCTCTATCTTAGACAAAGTGCGGCATTAAGTTACGCTACTGAACATGTAACACTACACTCGAATTCATTCGAAAAGCAAAGAACAATGTAGTGACTGTTTTAACATTAGATTTTTCTGCCTTCTTGTTATTTTAAGCCCGATCGACAGCCCAGTCCCGCACACACAAGGTTCAAGTCCTGCAGCCACTTGCCACCATCTTTCAAGCAGCTACGTACCTGGCACTTTCTCAGAGACTAGACTAGGAATCTATCTTGTGTAGAGCTTATGATTATTTCAATGGTTGGAGATCAAACTATACGTTTGATTTCCAATCAAAGACCATCCCATCAACCATCTGGTTTCAAGTCGGACGCTGAACCACTGCAATTTTCAATATTTTTAATTTGTCTATGAAAACTTTCTACCATAATGAAACTCTCTGACAATTATTTTCAGAGACTGCTGCTGACTCACTAACTGACTGGATGTAGCTAAAACATAATAATTGATGAAATGCAGCCTGGACAGGAACTATCCTGTTTTGGGGGTTAATGTTGTCCGCGTCCGTAGGCGAAGCCCATAATGGGCTTCAT
>DWAO01006713.1:0-10726 GCA_018230605.1 Heliconius congener
TTCAATGTACAGAAACGACTTTTCTACAGATTTATTATAAGTATAGATTTTAAATGTATAATATATAAAGTAATCGATTTATTTTCATACAAGTATTTTTTAAGTTCACGCTGTATCCTGCACAAAGCAAGGTCAGACAGGACAGAAGGAACCTAGTTAAAATTCTTCGTTTCCATTAAGAAAGTTTTATTCCTCATTTTTGCTCTTTGCCTCTCACTTTGCCTCATTAACAGAGCGAGGAAATGGAAATAATAAACATTTAACTCCCCCAAGTCGGAATCAAAATCCACAACCATCGCGTTTACAGGCGCACCCTTGTGCCCCTGCGCCATGACGGCCTCAATTTAAATTAAAATATTGAAATAATTAAAATAATATTTGAAATTTTGTGCAATTTTACGTCCTTTGCTTTACGTCTTTTTTCGTTTTTATTAAGAATATAAATTAAATAATATTTATCGTTTACCACACGAAATAGTCAAAATATTATTTTTTCTTGTTTCAAAAGTTGAAATCTGATGTGTAATCTGTCGCAAGACTCTAATTCGGTGAGAGGCGGTTGCAGCACCAGTGTACCAACAAGGAAGTGATGGGGAAACCGTCGACCTTGGCTCGCGCTGGCTGGCTTCACGACACTCTGTACAGTTGCTTACTCATCTGGCCATTTCATAACAATTCTTAAATTTTATGCATCATTATAATCAATCATTTGCGACAATAGCTTCAACAAATTAATGTTCACTTTTTCAAATTTAATTATTTATCTGATTAAAATATTAAGTGTATATACTTTTTACTTTTAATTTTGTTATATTAAAAAAGATAATTAATATTTTATTATCTGTTAATAATGTCTTCTTGTCATGGACAAAAATTTTCATTAAATTAAATTACTTATTTCTTATAATATAATTCAAATTTTCCGGATGCATTTTACAAGAATAATGTTTCTATTCATTTTGTAAGGTATTTTATTGGGTGAGAGATATTAAAAAGTTTACAGATATATGTAGAATCTGTATAAACTTTATACATTTTTGCAATTCTCCTTTGTGAATACTATGAAATTAATGTAACACGGTCGTTACTAATTTGAAATTTAGAACAGACACACGGTTGCGTCGGCGCTGAATAACTTCAACTGTCATTTATAAACGTCGATTCTGATTTTCATATTCAATATCGAGATTCATAAAAAATGCCGACATCTTTACACAAGAATACGAATACCCTGTAAATGAATAACGCGTACTTGAATAAATTCTAAACAATGTTTTGTAATGAATGTTTATATGAATTATGTTATAGTCCGTGAATAGTTACATACTCATATAGTTACAGGTATGTATGTAATATTATATTGAAAGAATAGAAGCAAATAATAACATATGTATAAGAAAACATTTTGAATCTTACTCTTTGTTTACTTTTACAAATTAGTATGACTTTGATTGAATTTCATTGTTTGAATTTGTTGAGGTATAATTACAAACAATGGAAGAACTTCTTTTCTCAAAAACCATCCTCAACAAAAGATGTCGTTTTGTGCATATTCGTGATATAAACGTATGTACATAATTTTTTTCTTAAAAATGTTTATAAATTGTTGTAGTAATATCACATTCATATTAAAACAGATGAATGAGTTCTCATCATGAAATCGTAGATAAGCTCATTTGGAAAGTAATGTAGGTATCTACTTAAAGTTATGTAAAAAAACAAGCCTCGTTTCATTTGTAAATTGTATAAATTTAGTACACTAACAAGACCATACAATAGTACCGATTGTTGCTTTAGGCTATCTTCGTAGTGTCGTATCTTAAGAGATCGAACTTGCTCTGCGGCGGTGCATGTAAGGAAAGAGGTATCGCCAAGCATCTGGCTTAATTAAAAACTACATTTTATTTCATTTAAAAAATATATCGTTGAGCTCAGTAGAGGCGAGGCATAAGCGCGTGATTGTAAATGCGGAAGGTTGTGGGTTCGATTTCCACTCGAGGTTTCGAGCTCTGGTGTCGAGGCAAAGCGTGGCTTTGAGGTCCACTACACGCAATGCCACCAGAATTAAGCGGAAAGTGGGAAGCGGAGTATCCTAACACTAGGCTCCCTCCACCTACCTTGCTTCATGCCAAATGCAGCGTGAAGCGGAAAAAAAATTGTACTAGATCACTAACGATAATGGATCTCTCAATCAATAATATTTAGATTAAGTTTGATACAATTTTATTCAGTAAATATATTTTGTTATGTTGTTAATTTAATATAAAGTTATCAAAAGCTAATATTCTAAAATATATAACTACTCCGTCCTCTACCAAGATTTATAGTAGACTTGTATAGGTAAGTATATGATTACAAGGAAGAGTCCCCCTGGAGGTACTAAGCAAGCTTAGTATACAATCTAAAACCATTTCCGTCGTATATTTGCATTTCCTATCTCACTGGGTTCCTTAAATAAACTTCAAAGCGTTTATCAATTTATCGCGTCAACTCGACACATTAACCGTTCTGTGTTTGCCTCGTGCATTGATAACCATGCGGGGTAATCGATATAGATGCCTCGTTGGTACCTTTGCTGTTTGTGTTTACTGTGGTGACTGAATAAAGTTTAAATTTTTATCAATATTTACTTATATTGTTCTATTTTATTCCTGTATTTCATCGGCCGTCTCGAGGAAATGAAGTTTTTATTTAAATGTATATTTCCATTACTCCGCTCTGGTGTTGTGGCAAAGAACGGCGTTCAGTTCCGCCACTCAATACGCAATGCCTTCAAAATTTGGTGGAACGTGAGTAACAGAGTGTCTTTACACTTGGTTCCCTCTGCCTACTCTGCTGTGTGCGGGGTACGGCGTGACGCTGATTCTGTATTTCATATGAAGTGAGGTTCTTATAATTTAAAATTGTGGTTTAATAATGAACGATGTTACATTAGCGTAAATTATTTTTGCATTAAATACGATTGACTAGTCGTGGCCGCCCTGAAATTAGTTGCAGACGGTAGCGTACAATTGATTTTAGGATGTGTTTTTAATTATATCATCCAGAGTGTACAATATACAAGAGTTCAGAATGACTAACTTCTGCTCGCCACGACTCGATCATAGTACTGTACCATTATTAGCAACTAAGCAACACACAAGATGGTTTATAAATATATATTTGTAATTATGTCACACGGGAAAGTCGATGCAAAATAATGGAAGTAAACATGTAAAACAAAACAAAGTCATGTATGAATGTTCAAAAAATATATTCTGCAAAGTAGTTTACAGCTCTTCCTCCTGTAGATGGCAAAAGATCTTTAAAAGTTAACAGATTTTTTCTGGACCGCAGAATATTTATATATACTATATTTTTTTATTTACAATACTTATATACTAACTACAAATATTATGAAGTAGCAAACCTTCAAATACTTTTTTTATTTTGTTGTCAAGTTTTTTTTTATAAGTGCTCATAATCTTTTTATTTAGTTCCTGATATAGGTATATATAAAAATAATAACTTACAAACAATTTAAGAAAAATAATAAGTTATTTCATATAATATTTAATAACAATTTACCGCCGAAGCCTTACGCTTCATACCTTCACTTACTACCAAGGTGAACCCTCAGGCAATCTAGAAATCAGAATTTGATGAAACATTTATATTCGTTAGTTATGAATCGAAATTAAATCGGTATTCACGTCGATTGCAGTGACATTTTGAGCCTCTATCACTGACCCAAGAATGACGAAGCGGTTCCAAGAAAACTTGTTTAATGATGATGTTGCAAGGAAAAAGAGGATAGATATATATTTTCCAACGTGAGAGGAAAAGAGATGATGAGTCTGACTTCATTCTCTTGCAAGATGGAAGCGAAGGCAGAACCTTTGTATCAAAAGTAAAAGTGAACGCTTTTCTGTTTAGAAGGTGGTAAATATATTACAGACCTTGATTTCCTTTATCTGATGATTTGGTCTGGTGATTATTGTTCTCATAACTTATGAAAATTGGATTGACATTTATACAAATCTATCTATCTATCTAAATATATATTTATTATAAAACATAAAAGAACAATTTAAACATTATAAAACTCTTTTGCCCAACATAATTAGTTTAGCGTAGGTATATTACTGCATTTTCAACATACGAGTACGTGATTGTAATCACGAATGGCGTAAAAGAATATCTTTGTAATAGCATGACGTTTAAGTCATAATGATTCATAGTAGTTAATTAAATTTATATAGACTGCTCGGCAATTATTTAAATATAGGTAAAAATCAAAAATTTTATTAAATCAAGCCGTACGCCGTACGCAGGGTAGCCGTATGCCGTAGGTAGGCAGAGAGAACCTAGTGTTAAGACACTCCGTTTTTCACTTTTCGCCGAATTCTGGAGTTGAGTGGTGAAACTCAAAGCCGCGCAATTTAAATAAATATTTTACTTCCTCGACTTGAGTTGAATCCACAACCAGTCGTGTTTACAGCCACACTTTGCGCCCCTGCGCCACGACTGGCCTCTAATATAGATAGATAATTCTTACATCTAAAGTCAATTTTTACAAACTTCCAAGAAGCCACCCAGAAGTACCGGAGTAAACAGAGTTAGTAGAGTTATCAATAATCGTGAGTTTGTCATTTGGGCTCTCAACACAACCGTTCAGCTCTTATCGCCAGATAGCCTCGACCTCTTCCCCTGGTGCCACCATTTATCATAAGCACTTTCAACTTTACGGTCTATATAATAAGATTGTGGTACTAGTACTACTGTGCAGTACTCCTGAAATGTATATAAGCGATATGGACGATATGACGCTAACGAGGAAGCCTAAACTGTGGATGTGGTTATGTTAGGTTTTTTTTTTTATTTTATTTATATAAATTTAATTAACCATTTATATGTTAGTATATATGATGATGATGATGTTAGTATGCTATTAAAGCAATTTAAAAGCCAAATTAATACATTTTTTTGGTTTTGTAGTAAAACAATGTCTTTATTTTTTTTTAATTATGAATGAGATATTTTTTTTTATTTTCAGAGTATAAATATTTTTTATTTTTGTAATATGTATATATATCTTTTAAATGAATTAATCTTATTACATTTATTTACACATCCTTGATAAAAACTATAAGTATCTAGTACTTGTCTAGAGCAGTGCTTAGCATTAAGCTAGGAGTGGCAACCAGAAGTGACAATTTATAATGATACCCGTTTAAATTCATGTTTTAAACAAGCTTATATATATTACAAAGCGACAAAACATTAAATCGCCAATATTAGTACTAAAAATAGTTATCCATTTCATTTATTAAATATTATTTTTATGATTTAGGAAGGAAATAACACATTTAATTACTTTTAAATATCAAATAAAATATAATAACAGAGTGCATAATAAATGCAAAAGTAGTTTTATATATATGGATAAATAAGTGTTCAGTCGATACGTTTATTGACAGCATTCGTTTCCCATTCATTATTTCCGCTTAGTGGCTACGAATTGCGGAAGTGGTGATCACATTGTAACTTTCTTAAAAATTGCTATGAGTACGTACGTAATATTTATTTAAATGTTTCTTTTTTTAATCTTTATTGTTAAACTTTATGCTTGTGTATATTTATTGTGTGCTTACATCATTGTTTTGTACAATATTTTTTTGTTTGTAAAAGTAACACTTCAAGGGTTTTGTGTTGCCACTCGAAAAATTACGTATTATTTAATAATTTTAGCTTTGCAAGGTGGTACCATGTTTAATGGTTTTTAATATTGTTATTTTTTTACCTTTCTTACGTACCAGCAGACATAAATATACGTACGTCTGTTGACTTATTTGCCTTTTCCTTTATATTTTTTTTTATTTAAAAAAACCGATCAACTAGGACTCATCTAACAAGGGTTCAACGGAACTTTTCTAAATCACTACGGCAATTTCAGGATTTTAAGTAACACAAATTTTTAACCGACTTTTGTAAAAGGATGATTGAAATTAACTACAATTATAAGTTCTACAATTGTAATGGTTTTTATCTGTGATATGTAAAAATATTCTATTTTTTCGACTTTTTTCTTTATCTTTCATAACAGTAGGCCGAATTTCATACAAAATATAGCAACAACGATGGTTATGCATCGCAATCGAAAGATACCCCATTTGTTTGCGTGTATCTTTCGATTGCGTTGATTTAGAAGATTGATATTTCAGTGCTCCAAGGGACCGTAGAGGGGAATATTTGATATTTATTTCAGCTTGACATCTGAACGCGAGATAAATGGTCTTTACTGATGGACATATGAACAACACACTGTACAATAAAGGTTCCGTTTTTTTTTTAAGGTACAGAACCCTAAAAAGGAATAAGTTTTAAATACTGTAAATAAAATACTTGTAAATTTTCTTTACATTAGATTAGATTAGTAGTAGTAATATAAATTTTGAGGCCATTCGTGGCGCCATTCTAGGGTGCCACTGTAGACGCGACAAATTATGGGTTGAATTCCCATTGCAGGAAATAAAATATTTAATGTTTCTTATTTCCTCGCTGTGGAAACGCGGTTGAGTTCCGCCACTCAATACGCAATGCTTCCAAAATTCGGCGTGAAATGGGAAACTGAGGTGCCTTAATAGGAATGGAGTGTCAACACTAGGTTACCAGGTTCATTCTGCCTACCGTGCTATGTGCGAGATATAGCGTGAAGCTAATATAACTTTATAGAATAACTTTAATAAAAGTATAAGTAAGTATTACTCATTTAGTTCCCTTAAAAATAGAGCACACTTACCGCATCCGTATGATTCTAGTGTAAAACTATAAAAACTAGGTACTACTCGCCGAAGTTTTACAACTACATATCGGTACACTGTACATTTAATATTATATGCTTGTATATTTGGAATTTTTAAAATGTTACTAAGTTAATCAGATTACATTAATTATATGTTATAGAAATTTAATACAAATTAAAAATAAATCAGCTTTACGATAAGTTTCGCACACAGAATGGTAAAAACAGTGAATATAATGTTAAGACTTGGCTTCTCACTTTTCACCGAATTCTGGAGGCATTGCGTGTTGAGTGGTGGAACTCAACGCCGCGTTTTGCCTCGATAGCTTGGTGAATATATATTTTTTAATAAATATTTAATTTCTTCGAGTAGAGATCAAACCCATATCCAGTCGCAGTTACAATGACACACATGTGCTCCTGCGTCACGACTAAACCATGTTAGGTGGCTAATTAAAAGTATTACTATTATTATTTTTAACATTTTTTTAAATGTTATTCCACACTTAGGAAAGAAAACAGACATCATGCTTTATAAGTATTAGATACTATTTTCATTAAGTTAATCAGATTAATTTAACAACATGTTATAGCAAAAAATAACTAAATTGGAATTATTGTTACAGATTGAAATCTTAATGAATAGTAGGTAAAACAAAACAAAAAAAAAATTTAGCAAAAACAAAATATGTTCTTTATGTAGGACTTAAAAGCTACGACCATTCATTAAATACGTTCAAAATATGAAAAAAAAGAAGAAGCAATTGTACATTTAAAAATAAAACTTGTTTACGCTAGAAAATCTGTCAGTAAATACCGTGGAGCAGGATTATTTTCGCTCGCTAAAGGGACGAGCTAAATGTAGTTCAAGAGTTCTCGGAAAGCGGTGGTCGGCGGTGGTCGCCTCAGGGCTTTTGTTTTTGAACGTGACTCGGGATTTAGATGCACGCAAATTAGCTAAATTTGGCCCGAGTCGTTCAAATACGAGGTTCACTATCGAGTCGACGATTATATTTGTAGTTCTTACTTCGTTTCGGGCTCGGTTTTCTGAATAAACAATAGATTTCTTTATTATAGCTCGTAGCTTCACGCCGTATCCTACAGGGTATGCAGAGAGAACCTAGGAATCTAGTGTTATGACACTTGCGTAGTCGTTGTCAAATTCTGGCGTGTTAAGTGGCGTAACTCAACGTCGCACTTCGCCTCGTCAACAGAGCGAGGAAATTAAAACATTATTAATTATTTCTGAACCCGCAACCGTCGCTTTGCGCCTCGACTGAATTATTGTTTGTAGTTAATCTAAAATATGGCCATCTTATTAATACTAATAAATAATAAGAATACATCTAAAAAATATCTATATAATCTTTATATATACAAAAATAAAGAAGAACATACAGACATGTATGTTCTTCATAGAATCGTAAACTATTTAATTTACGATTTAGCAAAGTTGTGCATGAGCTCACGAAGGTTTCTGAATTGGTACGACAATTATTTTTTTTTCGAAATGAAAAATCAATAAAATGACTCAATATTAATTGAATATTTGTACTTCGTCTTTCATTCAAATTTATTTTAGTTGGTGGCGCAGCAAATGCCACTGAGTATACAGCTAGTTATAAATGACAATTTAAGCAAAATTTATATTTTTTATTGATCTAACTTACAATGTGTTTGAACAAAAAAACTAACTTGTTTATTATCAATAGTGCTCATATAAAAGTGTTTGTGATTGGACTTAAGTGGGTATAATAACCGCCGCTATAATTATCATATTGTACCGATGTTATTACACTGTAAATCCATTTTAGAGCGCACCCTTCTTTAAATAGCCCGGCCGAGGGGAGAACTAGATTGGCACACCGCCATAAGTTAGATGCGGGTAGTTCACGTTCCCGTGTGGAACCAACTCTGTTTTTGTTACAAAGTGACGGTTGGCGGTCGAGCGGTCGTTATTAGTATATTGATTTTGCTTAGATAAGTGAAGACCTATTATGAATATACATGGGTACTGGCGCATTCAAATTGACAGATCGACTTTTTTTTAATCTACAAAAAGTATATATATATAATCTAAAATGTGATTATCTGTAATTGAAATATTTGACTAATTAATTTTTAATCACACTAGTTTTTGTCTTATTCGTCTATTAATGATAAATTATAATTATGTTCTATAATTAAATCTACAGAGTTAACAATAAAAAAAAATTACAATATAAAATATTTTAATTTAAATTAAATTACAGTTGGATTATTGATTGCTAAGCTTTGATAGTTATTCGATGGTGTTAAAATTAGCTTTGTGTGAAGGGCGTGAGTGAAAGCAATAAGCCGTTAACTGAATTTATCATATGCTAGCGGCTCTTCAACTGTGAGGGCTAAGGGCTGGCCACCCCTAAATAGAGTAATCTGTGTTAGGGGCAAGATATGCGGGTTCCGATGAGTTTTAACACATTTTTTAACAATTCATTTGATTTAACATACCAAGCTCTACATATAACTATATAAGGCTCAAAACTGTCTGGATTTTCAAATAAAATATGCCTTGCAATCTGTTATTATCGTGGAAATCAAAACAGGGTAAGATTGATGCTATGGGAACTTGACATGGGATCGTGATAGCTTCATAAATTTGTTTTTATTTATTATCATTATCCAGAATAATGTGGTTGTTCGTGATTTCAAAAGCAAGAGGTATTTTTTAAAATGTTTTTTAATATATTTTAATGTAGTAAGATTTACAATCGAAATGTCATACTATGTGGGATGTATTTCAGTATGCATCAATTACAAATTGATTTCGTATCAAACAACAGCTCCTTTTTTTGTATACACTATCTATCTATGTACATACATATATCCTTAACAAATTTTAAAAACGTGTCTAAATAATAAAAAATTTACATGTCGACGCATCGTCAGGATATCGCAATGCAAATTTATTTATTTTTAAAATATTTTCGTTACCGCTATGAAGCGTGCTAATATATAGAAAAAGGCAATTACATTAACTATATATGTATACTAAAATATATAAAATATAAACATTTCACCATCACCAGACGAAATCCATAGAAGGGCATGCTTTCAGATAGATCTCAATACAGTCTCCTTCATATTTTTTTTTCCATTATAAATTATAAGCGATCGCTAGCGAAGGATGCGGAAACGAATAGACAATGTGATTTAAATGTATTAGTATGAGACCCTTCCGTGTTCCTTACTCGTTTGAGCGACACGCCTTAAGAGATTGGCTTTATACTTAAGTTTTTCCTTATACTTTAGTACAATTAATACAATTTGCATTCGTTTAATAAATATACTTATTAACACATAACTTTAGCAGGAAAAATATTTTTTAGAATCGACTCTAATACCTAATACCTATTAAAAATTATACTTATTTACGAAATAAAATAACATTTTATATTATTTGACAGTGAAAAAATATATAAAAATTGGAACTGCTGAAAATTGGAGTTTTATAAGTGGGACAAGTGCACATTGTTTTGAAGTAGTGGATACTTACTTCACTACATGGTTATTTTCTATACGTTACTTCCCAATTACAGAAGATATCAATAATTACTATTTTTTCTCTGATTTGGGTAAAGGTTGGGACCCTGAGTCTCGTCAGTCGTAGAGTCTAGTTACGCAGAAAGTGGAGAATGAAATAATACTTTATATTATACTGCAGTAAGCAAATCAAATATCTTTAAAGGCTTATTATCTAGCTTATCGGCAGAAAGTGGGGAATGGAGTGTCTTAACACTAAGTTCTCTCTGCCTACCCTGCTGTGTGCGGGATAGCGTGAAGCTGATTTATAAAATGTGTCTCTACATCCTATTCTATTCTATTAACATTATAAATATGAATTTTTTTTCTGATTTTTGAACGAGATGAAGAAAGGACGGAATGCAAGATCAGTGTAAATGA
>DWAO01006714.1:0-10726 GCA_018230605.1 Heliconius congener
ATATATATATATATATATATATATATATATATATATATATATATATATAAATACGCAACTGCCCTAGCTCTGATATTATCTTTTGGTTATATATATATATATAACCAAAAGATAATATCAGGGCGTCTGTTCAGTCATTATACTGAAGTATGGTCACGTCGCACGTCTGTAACTCGCACAAGTCTATCTAAGTTGACGCAATTCGCTCGAATGCGCGCGTGACATGACTGCTCTACTAATTGTACTCGCGAAGGTTAACTTATTTTACTTTGATAGTTATGGATAATATATATATTTTTTTGGTTTAGGCGTTTTCTAAATTATTTTCGGATAGTATTTAGTTTTTTTCTTTTTAATAATTGCTGAATAATTTAGTTACTGTCACGAAACTCAACGCCGGGCTTTTGTCTTGGTGCCAGAGTGAAGATATGAAAATATTAATAAATAATAATTCATTCGCTTGAATAGGGATCGAACCCGCAACCGTTACAGTCACACTTTTATGCCCCTGCGCCACAACGGCTTCAACTACTACGCTATACAAAAAAGTAGTTATCATTATAATTGTTACATCTTATTTATATTGTTAGCATCTCTGTAGGAGGAAGATTTACTAATTTCCGCTACCCAAAGGTTATTGCCAAGAATGATCATAGCCCATACAACATAAGGCTTAGTGGTTAGAGCGCCTATACGGCGCCGGCTCGAGTCCTGATTCCTAATTTTCAATTTGGTTTTTTTTAACTTCACGTCTTTATTTTGCGCATAACCGGGTAGGTAGAGGAAACCTGTGAAAGTAATGTTATGACAATCCGTCCCCACTAAGGCTTCCGTTCCCCACTTTATGCCGAATTCTGGAGATGGCATTTCGTGTTGAATAGCAGAACTTAATGCAGCGCTTTGCCTTGTGACCAGAGCGAGGAAATGAAAATATTAAAATTACAGGGAATCAAACCCACAAACTGTCTTATTTATAATAGCATGCTTGCGCCTGCGCCACGACTGGCTACAACATTTTGTCTTCATAAGTAGGATATTATTTTAAAAGTGTTAAGAATAAAGGTATCTTTTCAAATATTATAAAACTGAAAACTGAATGGTTGTAACTAAATCTCTAGGACTACTAGTCCGAATAGAAAAAATCTGTTTGTATCGGTTATAGGTTTATAGAATCGACGTGACCCAGAGTAATGCGCAAGGCAAAGCCGCAGATAAAAGTTAGTCATATATAAAATGTCAACGTCGTGGCGTAGGGGTACAAGGATGTGACTGTAAAGCGACGGTTGTGGATTCGATTTCGAGGGAATCTATTATTAATAATATTTTCATTTCTAAGCTCTGGCACCAAGATAGGCAAAAGCCTAGGTTTGAATTTCATCATTTAACACGCAATGCCTCGAAAAATTCGGAGAATGCAATGTTTTAACATTAGGTTCCCTCTGCCTACCCTTGCGGTGAGCGAAATACAGCGTGAAGCTGATTTATTTCTTTTTATCTCATTGCCTGGAAATATATTCAGTAAAGCTTCATCATTTTACTAAAGTATTCATTTGCATATTCGTTTGCATTCAATAAGTGGTATTTTTTATTATACATATAAAAAAGGGTTTTTTTATCAGCATCACGTTGCATTCTCTATATAGCGGAGTGATAGAGGTAGTGGTAAGATA
Source organism: Heliconius congener (assembly GCA_018230605.1). NCBI lineage: Eukaryota > Metazoa > Arthropoda > Insecta > Lepidoptera > Nymphalidae > Heliconius > Heliconius congener. The sequence goes on from DWAO01006714.1 coordinate 1,671, forward strand.
TTCTGATCCCGTTCCTGTTGTTGATTTCTCGAAGCAACGACGCGCTTTGTCTAGTAACCAAAGCGTAGAAAATATTTATTAACCGTAATTCATCCGAGTGGGAATCGAACCCACAGCCGTCGTTAGCATGTAGCTCACGATTGTGCCGATGCGCCACGATGGTATCATATTCATGAAAGATATATGAGATTTTTTTTATAAAGGGCATTTACTATCAATTTACTTTCCCACGCAGACGCATTCGCAGGCATACCTAGTGCACAATATTGATCTAAGTCTATACCAGCCAAGTTCCGCAATAAAGATAACGGGAGCCGTTCTTTTCCATAACAAATGGTTTTTTAATGTCGAACAGATATAAAGTAAACTAACTAACTTCTACAGTAATTGAATGTTGTTCTCGACTGTACTTTAGTTTGTATGTTATCTTTTTAGTTTTTAACCTCGCTAAATAAAATTTATTATAAGTTGGAGTTCAATTTTGAAGAGTTTATTGTAATGTGAATATGTATATATATAGGATTTATAAATTTAATTTCTAGACTATACTCATATATAGACTTCGTTTCCATAAAGACACTTCCGTTTCCCACTTTCCGCTGAATTCGGGAGGCGTTGTGTGTTGAATGACAGAACACAACCGAAAATCAAATTAAAAATTAAAAATATTCTTTACTAGCTTTTTCCTGCTACTTCGCCCGCGCATTTTAATGGAAATCACTAAGAGCATCATCGTCCGCTTAAAATATAAACCTGCTAATAGGTGGTGTAATCGGAGTGTCTGAACACTAAGTTCTACCTACCATGCTAAAGACAAGAGAAAATGTGTACCTATCTAAAGCAATAAAAAAATAGCAAATTAAAAAAATATATATACAAAATGATTCCTTGATTGTAATTCGTAACAAATATTTTTACATTTTTTTCTCGTTTTGGGCAGTAAACGTCCAAAAGTCTGTGTTAAGGGAAAATAAAAATAATGACTTTTACAAATTAATATATCACAGTACTAAGGGAATGAATAATAAATAATGAAAACTTAAAAATCATCACGCTGTATCTCGCACACAGCAGGGTAGGCAGAGGGAACCTAGTGTTAAGATACGCCGTTCCCCACTTTTCGTTGAGTTCTGGTGGCATGGCATCTTGAGTGGCGGAACTCAACGTCGCGCTTTGAATCGACACCAAATGAAAATAATTAATTCCCCGAGTGGACATCAAACTTGCAACCGTCACGTTTACGTTCCGCCTGTCAACACACAATGTCTTACAAATGTGCGTGGAGTATGAAATGTCTCACCAGGTTTCCTCCGCATAGCGTGAAGCTAAAACGTAATTTAATTTGCGTGAAAACCAACAAAAAATATAAAATATCAAAGAAAAGCAAAAATAGAATACAATTATTAAGAATAATCTAGCACAAAGGTTCTCAATCGTAATGGGACCGTGACAAAACAGATAAAGGGCCTTGGGGAACAAAATTTTCTATAAAAAAAACCTCATTTTCATAGAAAATATACGCTGGTTGATTGGTTGCCTCTTTCCGGTCGTTCGAATTAATCCAGATTTCCTTACCAATAAATTGTATTATTACAAGATTCTTTCTTTATGTTATTATTCAAATATACGTATTGTTTTCCGTTGAGATATTTCTTGTTTATTTCTATAAAATATTTTTTGTTCAAAAATTTGCCAATCCAATGTTACATAAATAGATAAAATAACACAGCATCGAAGATACTGAAGGAAGGTCATGTAAAAAGCGTGAAGACCGCCTGGATATATGAAGGTTGATAACAGTGGACGAGGTGAAAGAGGTATGCAGGGACCATTGGCCCCTACTGTTGTACTATGGGTTCTCCCTTTATTATACAGGAGCATAATTTTTTTGCTAAACTTTGTATCGCTCTCATATCTACCCTAGATATAGAGAATTTTGTGTTAAGACAAGAGTGTCTTAAGAGGTATCTAAAGTAAGTGACAGAGGTGACTTACTTTAGATACCTCTTCCTCTTCTAGATATTCCGTTCCTCATTTTCCACCGACTTCTGGAGGAATTACGTGTTGAATGGTGGAACTCAACGCCGCGGCTTGCCTCGACACTATAGTAAAAAATAGAAAGATTAAAGATTTAATATCCTCGAGTGGAAATCGAACCCATAACCTGTCGTTTTCAGTCACACTTTGTGCCCATGTGCCACGACTTATTAATATTTATACTATATTAACTAAAACATATTTAAAGCCACAACTGTTAACCGTCGACAAACAGTTAATTTTCAAGCTGTTCCAAGTGTAGTCCCGTCACGCGCGTAATAGAACAAGACCCGTCAAGTTAAATAGACATTACTTTAGACGAAATCTTGAGACACGACGTGACCATATAATAAACTTGTATATATTTTGATTTATTCATAACATATTATAATTTAGGGGCACCCGTGTTATATAGCGATGATTGTGGGTTCAATTTCGATTTGGGGGTAAAAGTTTTAAGTATTTTCATTTCCAGCCGACAATATTTCGAAAATTAGGCGGAGAGTGAGTGAGTAACGGTGTACCTTAATGCTATATTTTCTCTGCTTACGCTGCTTTACAATCGTACAATACATAATTAGGTACATAAGAGAGAAAATAGTTAATTATTTTTCGGGATAGAAGAGAACACAGAGATAATTTCTCATACAAACCAAATTTAAAAAAAGATACTTAAAAGATACGCTATGTCGTGGCGGCGGGATGTGCGGCGTGAAGCTAAAATAATAATAAAAAAAAGATTTCATTTTACAACTGTTTTTATGCAACCATTACGAAATGGTATCAATGGTAAGTTGGTAGCGTACCGGCACAGCCGCCGAATGTAAAACATGATGGCGAATGAGTTACGACTCTATTCAGGATCCCGCTCTACAAAACAAAACGCGGCGTTGAATCCCACCTAACCCAACGTGCAATATCTCGTAAACTAGGCGCATAAAGGGGAACGATGTATCTTAACGCTTTCCCAGTGCCTATCCTGCTATATCCGGGATACCGCATAAATCTATTTTTTTTTTATTCTAGAGCAAATTAAATGAACGAAAATATAAAATTTCTAATTAACATAATTCCATTAAAAATATTTCAAAGCAATTTTTCAGTGCTATTATCTCGATACCAGCGGGGAAGATGATCGCTTTTTCAATTTCACTTATCTCGACTAAGAACTATGGCGAGCGGTAAACTCACAACTCTCGAGTGCTATATTTTAAATTTTACAAGAACTTTGCTAATGTTGATTAGATCGATTTTCTTATTTAGTAGATTAGCAGGAATAGACTGAAGTTAGTGTTATGTCACTTTGCTAGTTAGCTTCACGTTGTATCCCGCATATGACAGAATAGAGACCCCACTGTTACGATACTTCGCTCCTCATGTACCGCTGCCGGAGTGGAGTCACGCAACGCCGCCTAATGCTAACCAGAGCAACGAGAAAATAAACATAAGGTCTTTTTCTGAGTGGGTGCCAAACCCACATTCAGCTCTACAATCAAACGTCATGTCGCTGCACCACGATGGTCTTTATCAATTTACCTTACTACAAATATTAGAAAGAAAAAACATACAAGACAATATATACAAGAAAAAAACAACTTTCTCTATAATAATTATAGTTTGTAAGAAAGTTTTATAGATACGTTATCTAAGGAACAGGGGAAGACCGTTTTTCCATTAAACTTATCTGTTTTAAGTTTCCATAAGAAACGTGATATCTCTAGAATTAGTAGCAGTAGTTGAAGTGTTCTTGTAAAACATAAAAGGTAAAAAAAAAGAGTTTTTATATGAAAAAAGACGATAACATACAATTTCAATAACTTATTAATATATAAAAAAAACTGCTTCTTTTTTCGCAAAATACTATTAATATTAGTAGTCACTAAAAAGTGACTGTAAAGCCGGATATAGAGAAAAAAAATTACAAGACCTTGATGATTTACTCTGGGAGTGAATTGGGACATCAATGTCTACTCCCAGATACGTATATCGTTATATTTCATGTTTTTCATGTGTCGATTTCTGGCTAAAAATGGAGAATGGTGTGTCTTGACACTAGCTTTCCTCTTTTTTTATGAGCTGAGACCACAGACAGCCCAGGAGTCTGGATCTAGTATTCAAGGTAAGGCAAATAAAATTTATAGCTTCGAGCACATTCTACAGAACTTGCAGTATATTGTATAGGAAAATGTGTTTTTAGTTTTTTCTTAACAAAAAATTGTTTAACTGACTTCGTTTTGCAAAGGAGGGTCCATTTTTGTTAACTATATATTTTCTATATTTGTAAGGTTATCTCTCAGTAATTTGTGGGCCCATTTCAAAAAATCGTTATTTATTTCAATGAACGTACTTTTCTATTGGACCCGCAAACACCACCAAGTCAGGACCTGTGTTTCATACAATTTCTTATTATAATCATATATTTGCTTCTTATAGCCATCATCTACTCCAAAAATAATGATTTTAAATTTAGTTTTTGTGTAAGATTGTGCGTGTATATATGTAGTGTTTAAGTCGGTTTTATTTTTATTATTTTTATTTATGAATTCATCGAAAGTATTAATTTAAAGTGAGTCTGTTGTCCGAACCGACCGAGTCAATGTAATCTATGTATTTCATTTAGAGCACGTTGTTATTAAAAACCCACAATATTGGATGCTATGTTACTAACATATGCAATATTATTGTAGAACAATATTTTTTTATTTAAAAAAAATGTCGTTTTGTTATTAATAATTTCAGTCGTTATTTTGTTTTGGATGCATTTGACGAACCACAGAGATTGTGGGTTCAATCCCTTATATAGTGAATCCCATGTAATGAGAATGGATAATACTACGAGTTGGTGGAACAATAACGTAACTGCAGGTTTTAAACACTTTTTTAATGAACATTAGAAATTTGGTAAAAAAAACCACCCCAGATATTTAATAAAACATTAAATAAAAAAAATTATACGTACATATCTGTTCAAAGTGAAAGTCCAGAAAGAAAATAATTATAGAATAAAAAAACGATGAATGTGAGAAAGTTCAATGCAAAAAGAAGCTACTCAGGTGCAGTATCTACACTAAGAATAATATCAGGTTTATTTAAAGTTTTTCTTCATTAAAAATCAATATGAGGCCAGAAGTCACGCAGGGGCACAAAGTAAGAACTATGAATCCGATAGGTTGTAGGTTCGAATCCAACTCGAGAAGATGAAATAATTCTTATTTTCATTTCTTCGCTCTGGTGTAAAGGCAAAGCACGTCGTTGTGTTCCGTCAGCCAACAACTCAGAAAAAAAGGAACGGAGTATCTTAACACTAGGGTCCATCTGCCTACCTGCTAAGAGCGTGAACCTAAAATTAATATCCTCAAGACATTTGTATCGTGAGAAAATTCTTTATTTTAAAACTATTTGAGGCCAGCGTGGTGTGGGTTCGATTAATAATCTGGGGATCAAAATAAGTAACATTTTTTTACAAATTCTGGTAGAGCCAAAGCGCGGCGTTTATTTCAGCCACTCAACACGCAATACCTCAATAATTCAAACTGAGTGTAAGAGTATTAACACTAGGTGGCCAAGTTCTCTCTGCTTTACTCTTGATTTGCACGGAACACAATAAAACAAACTGTACATATAAAAGGCTTCCGTTACTCAGTGACTGGCAGATAATAGACAGACAAAACCAATGTACTTAGAAAGTTGAAATTTAGTGTGTAGCAAGTGTAAGGCTAAAGTAATAAGACTAAGGAGTAGAAGAAATTCCTACGGAAACGAAAAAATCGGACAAGTTTGAGTCAGACTCGCCCACCGAGGATTCCGTACAAATATTGGAGTACTTGAGCTTTTTCTTAAATTCAAACTTAGCCCGAGCCCTTTGATCTAATACCTCACTAAATTTTGCCCATTTTTAAGGCTAATTTTTTTTAGACAAACATAAATTATAACAACATTTTAGAATTTAAACGTAAATGATACTAGCTGCCAAATTTTATAATTCTAGATCAACCGGAAGTACCCTATTATTTTCATTTCTTTTATGGTGTCGAAATACACGCTTTTTACGATATAAACGGCCATATCTTTTTTTAAAGTAAATGTAGAAATAGAATTTTTACAGAAAACCATGGGATAAATAATAAAAATGGGTTCCTGCGATAAAGGCTCTTGACAGTATCTTTATCGAGAGTGATCTTATAAGAGTTTTTTTTTCTTAAAAGGTACGGAACCCTAAAACGGAAAATTTCCCACTGTTCGTCTTAAAATCCCAGCAAACAAAATTGCGATCAACGACTAGTCCCTTCTATAATAACTCCTGTGGGATAAGCCATAAAACTTTGTAGGAAATTGTTCTTCGTACATTATACTTATAATACATTTTTTAATTCTGAAATATACCGAAGAATTCATTATTTTGTATTAGAGCTTCTCATAGAAAATTATTTTTTTAAAGAATATGACATACATGCCCGCTAGGCCTTAACTAAAAAATTTAATTTTCGAGAGTTTTAATCTCATATGAAATTCTGTACACGTTTAAGTTAGGTTCTAAATTTTCTATAAAAGTTTACAAGTATGGTAGAGTATGAATTAGAAAAATGGATGTTTTTTTAGCAAAAACTATATTTTATCTTTCTGAGATAGATAGGATAATTTCGTTCTTATCATTTGAATATATATTTTCCACAAATCTAATTTTCGTCTAATTGTAGTATTTTTTTTTCTCCATACCAAAGGCAATCCGTTTTGCACTTCCTGCCCGATTTCGAGATATGTTGTGTCGAATGGCGTTCATTTTCACAGTGTAGATCGAACCCACAACCACCGCGTTTACAGTCAGATCCTATCCACTGCGCCTATACGACTTGTTGAATACATAAATAATATTTTTAAATTATATAACATATTTGTATGATATAATGTACAAAACGATGCTGTGTTAACATACAACAATATGGGCACTTCACTCGATCGGAAAATGTTCACATTCTGGAAGGAAATTGGATTTTCACGTATGACAGCTGAAAACGAATAAATGTTTTGTCTGTATGTAAATTTGATGTGTTACATGATATATGAATGTAATTATTTGTGTCTTTTTTATTATATATTTTTTTATTGAAATATGTATATTGTATGGACTGTTGAGTGATCATCCATTATTTTATTTTGCTGACAGAAATCGACGCCATCGTGGTTGTAAAATTTGGTAGTTTCCCCGTCTAGAAGAAAGGGGAACGACATTCGCATGGTGAATATAAGAATTATTAAAACTCAAAATTAAAGTCAAATAATAATTGTATTGAAACTAGCCATCACTCACTTATAGTCAGATACAGAGCTGCGTGGTAAACTAGGACGGCTTCAAGGTGTGTTTATACCATACGTACGTGTGTTGTCATACGTGTCGTGTCGTGTGTATCATATGTGTCGTACGTTGCTTTTCATTTGTGTCGTATTGTATTCTTGTATTAGTAAAGGTCACTGAATCCTTAAATTAATAATAACATAGAAATGGGAAAGTTTTTGCACTATGTAAATAAATATATAAAAAATATTAATAAAAAAAAGGTATATCAGCCTACTTAACTCAGGAAAATGAAAGCAAATTGAATAACACCAAATAATATGAAATCAACACTAGTGTAAGAATTCAGTTCTGTCCGTTTAATACACAAACATATTCATAGATTCACTAAACAAATTAGATAAAAAAATACTACAAAATCTTTGTATTTAGAGAGTTTTTGTAAGTAAGTTAAGTAGAGAAATAAACACACGCAAATAGTAATAAGAGGACTACATTTCTTCTTTGATTCATTGTTACGAAACAACACAATACGAGTTAGAGCTCAGTCAAAACAATGCCGAAAGAAAATAGTCATGTTTTTATTTTACTACTGCAAACTTTAAGTCTTGCCGCTTGGTTTCCCGAACAGAACGGGTAAGGAATAACGGCAGATTTTTAGTTTTAAATTCTTGGAATGCTGTCAGTAGGTTTTTCGCCGTTTAAACGATGGTCGTCAGGTCGAATTCTAGTAGGGAAGTATTTATAAAAAAAAAAAAATCAGCTTCACGCTGTATCTCGCACACGGTGGGCTGTTCAGAGGGAACCTAGTGTTAAGGGACACTCCGTTCCACACTTTCCGTCGAGTTCTGAAGGCGTTGCGTGTTGAGTAGCGTGTTGGAACTGAACGCCGCGCTTTAGCTCGACACCAGAGCTAAGAAATGAAAATATAAATGTAAATAAATATTTCATTTCATCGAGTGGGGATCGAATCCACAACCAGTCGGTTTTACAATCACACCTTGTGCCCCTGCGCCACGACTGGCCCCGAAACTTATTAAATAAAAAAGCTTTACGTAATCAGTATAGCAGGCAAAGGAAAATTAATGTTAACTGCTAAGACATTTCATTCACCGAGCATCGTCCAATTATTAAAACATTGCGTGTTGAGTAGCGGAACTCAACGTTGCAATTTGTCTTGTTACCAGAGCGATCAAATAAAAAAATATATTAATTATTTTATTGATTGTAAATGCGATTGGGGGTTCGATTACCACTCGCTTTGCTTGCTTTTAAATTACCTTTGATAGGACAAACACTAATTAAAATATCTACAATAATGAGCCATATTTAGTAAAAAATACAATCTCCCCACGACTATATAGACAGTTGTTTCGTAAATAAATAAGATATTAAATTTATATTTATCTATATCTTAATAATCCAACGATCGTAAAAAGGGTGTAAACCCGCCTCTATCCCATTTCTCCACTAAAATGATATCTAATTTGATGTGCCCATAAAAAGTTTCTGATAACGCTTTAATAGTTTATCCTTTAAATCTCTTGTAATTGGATGGTGACCGCCAAAGTACAAAATAAGATGGTACTGTCGATGAAATGATAAATTGCTTTTGTAAAACGTTTGGGGCCAGTCGTGGTGCAGTGGCACAAACGTGTGTGAAACGAGAGCGGTGTGGTAGAGTCACGTCGCCAGCAATGGCAACACGCATGGGCAGACTCGACCG
>DWAO01006715.1:0-10725 GCA_018230605.1 Heliconius congener
TACCATCAGGTGACCCGCACGCTCGTTTGCCGCGTCTTTTCCATAAAAAAAAAAACTTTTTTATGTTTGAAAAATGTTAAAAAATATTTAAAAAATAGTATTCACTCTTGCGAAACAATAACTCCATATAATTATCTTTGGGTAGCGGAAATTTGTAAAAATCGCCCTATAGAGATGCTTAATATAAATTGTTTTGTTTTATGTTTAATTTAGAGACGTGAATACTGGTGTGTTCTCATAGTCGCATAAATGTATAATTCATAGAACTTTTAATTTTAGTTTCACTTCGTTCCCATTAAGATTCCCGTTCCCCCACCTTCTGCCGAAACCTGAAGACATTTCGTGTTGAGTTGTGGAACTCAATGCTGCCTTTGTTAAATCAAAAAATTTAAATATTTCATTTCCACAAGTTGGAATCCAACACTCAACTTGTAGCGTTTAAAGGAATTAAAAATCATAGAATTATGTAAAATATAATTGTAAATTTCAGAAACAAATTTAGAACATTATGGTCAGAGTCTCTATTTATTTTTATAAAAATACCATCCCACTTCACTATTAGACAGCGTTACAATAAAAAAAGCTTTGTGAAAAATTTACTTACTATACAAATATATTCTAATTATACGATTTACTTAAAAAAAGAGAACGTGTATTAAATTAAAAATAAAATACGGAATGTAGAATAGTATTTAAGTGAATATTCTTGTATCCATTAGAACAATTAAGGTGTATTATTATCACCTTGTGCGACTCGAGGAGACTTTGCTCTTCTTGTAAAGAGATAAGTCGTCATAAGCCCTCACATATTTCTTTTGTTATTTTTAAGTCTTTTTTTTAGCTTCATGCTGAGTTTTTGCATGTAGCAGAGTTGACAAAGAGAGCCTAGTCTTAATACACTCCGCTCCCCAATTCCCGCTAAATTATGAAGATATTCCGTGTTAGGCGGCGGAAATCAACGCCGCGATTTGCCTCGACAACAAAGCGAAGAAATAAAAATATTAAATATTTGATTTCCTCGAGTTGAAATCGTACCCACAACCTGTCGTGTTTACAGCCACACGCTTATGCTCCTGCGCCACGACTGGCCTCATTAGAATATATACACATTATTCTATTTTGCTTACAAAATTTACTGATAACTAAATGGTTTGATAATAAACTAACTATATGAACTAATTGTTATTGTATATGTTCAACGCTTATTTTTATTATATTAGTATTAGACATATTAAAGAGAATTTATTTCATTAGATAATGTAAATAAAATAACGTCTAAAACTGCTAAAATAAAATCCTATAACACTATTATATGCCAATGGTTGACATTTATAGGTCGACTCGTACAGTGTAAAACTAAACAGTAGTACTAAAATATGGATGTAATTATTTGGAACTTTTATAAAACTTTATATGATTTTTGTATAAAATCGGTGTTATTCTTTTTACATCTTTTATTCCAATGGATGTTATATGAAAAAAAAAAACCATTGTACGTTAAGTTGCTCATGTTTTATCAGAATTGATTAATTCATTCATTTTCCTAACAAATTCATTCTTTAGAGGGGATCAAACCCACAACCGAGGTCTTACAGTCAAACCCTTGTGCCCCTACGCCGCAAGGCTTCACAATTTTTTTAAATTAAATTTTGGTCCTAAGCTCTTCATAGGGCCAAGAAATTAAAAGGCGTGAATATGTTTTCAATGTATTGAACAAACAACTTTGTATAATAGTAAAATCTATTTTAAATTTCAATAAAATATAAATTGAGGCCAGTCGTGGCGCAGTGGCACGGTGACTGTAAAACCGACTGGTTGTAGATTCGATCCTCACTCGAGGAGATGAAATATTTACTTAAATTTATATTTCCATTTCTTCGCTCTGGTGTCGAGGCTAAGCGCAACGTTGAGTTCTGCCACTCAACACGCAATGCCTCCAGAATGTGTGCGGGACACGACGTGAAGCTGATCTTTAAAGATAATTTTTTTAAATAAGATGAATTTTAATTTGATGTTGAATTATGCAGCAACATAGCATAGGTACATTGAGTTTCAAATTTTCCTTTTCTATCTGTAGCAAAATTTTAGTATGCCTTACTAAGCGCATTTCGACTTGGCGTTGATTTTATTAAAGTTTCCTATACAAGCACTGGTTCATAAGTAGCGTCAGTGCTTTTAAAAGAGTGCATAATTGAACTGTACTTACTTTTGGTTGAGTGGTTTTGTAATTAAATAAAAATATTATTACAAAATTGATATTAAACTAAATGTATTTTGTAGGGACGTGGGGAAGGGAGTGTCTTAACACTAGGTTCCCTCTGCTTACCCTGCAGTGTGCGGGATACATCGTGAAGCTGTATTTTTTTATTATATATGAATTTTGTGCGAAGAATTTAGTAAGAATAACAAATCTCGCTTAGTATGGACATATCGAAATTATGTATACAATTAAGGTATCTTAGCTTCGCTAACGGATTTACGCTTCGAAACCAGAGCGAAGAAATGAAAATATTAAATATTTAATTTCCCCGAGGGAGAATTGAACTCACAACCAGCCACGTTTGCAGTCGCACGCTTGTGCCCCTGCGCCACAACTAGCGTCAATTATTAATTAAAACATTTCTTAACTTACTCCATTCCATAAAGCAATTGTCTGACCGAATCAAACATGCAAATAAACCTTTAGCTCAACACAGCGTCCAGGAATATCCGACTAGGTTTGCAATGCTAATAGCCACTTTACCGTACACGAGAATTAAAATGAAATATAATATAAATGTTAAATTAATCACTAAAATTATGTATATAATAAATGAAATTCTATATTAATAAATACATTACAAAACATTTTTTTTAAGTCTAAGATAATCTTTACATTATTAAAAAAAATCTATTTGATAATATATTGAATGCCAGTTAGAACGACTTACGTCACGCCTTGGTAAATAAACGATTGGATATTTTGTATTGTATGTATACAATAGTATTGATAGATTACTTAGACTTGACATCACAAGCGACGCCATGATCCTTCGACGCGCTTTTTAAAGTGTAAATTAAAAATATATTTCTTAATATTCTCTCTTTATTTTCTGCAGAAATATGATATAAATTGAAATTATAATATAATATATTATAATTTCAATTTATATCATATTTCTATTCTCAATATCTAAAATCTTTTGGCACCATTTCTCAAAATCCGTTATCACGCCTATTGTCGATGTGAAATTCAAAATATTATATATTTTTAATACTAGTGTTTTTTTTTAAATTTTGTAATATTGATAGTTTTGAAATTACGATCCAAAGGAGACTGAAACTTTTGGGCCAAAACGTAAAGAGTTGAGATGTGGTCTAAAAAATTACTATTTTTTTTTATTTTTAGAATACCAAATAATAATTAATTGAGAATCTGGAAGTGGAGAAAAATTAAAAAAAAAAGTTTCAGATTCATGACCGATTACAATCAATTACATTTTAAATGAGAGATGTGACAGCTGATTGACAATGGCTTAGAGGTCGGAGACAATCCCGACATATAAGCAGGAAATCATATTTCTATATAGGAACGGAAGCTATTGTTATGAAATACTGCAATTGTATTGTAGGATGAATATGCGGTGCTTATGTTATGAGTATTATATGGTACCTTCGTTGGGCTAGGTACCAAAATAATTTAGTTCCACCTGCACACTTAGATGACATTTTAATAATAATGGAAGAAGAATAAAATATTCCATTAAAATGTGTTTTATTTATAAATAATAAGCATTAATGCTTAAACAACTCAGTAATCGCCTATTTTATAGAAGTTGATGTTCAAGGAATTGTGCTGCGTACTTAACCTCACTTTTATCAAATCTCTAATAACTCAGCTCTCAGATTGCCAAAATTTATATAATTTTCAGGGAGGAAATGATGTACCTAAATCTCTTAAATCATACTATTTTCATCTTTTTAAATTCTGGGCCCAAAAATATATGGAATCGTTTCAGTGTATCCTAGCGAAAAATCGAATAGTCTATTTACGTCTTGCATCAGTATAATGTATTGTACATTCATTATAATTTTGCCATCGTATATCCATAAAACAATGTAAATAATGATTTTGATGATCAAATTTAAGTTTCTTTAAATTCAAAGAAAATAAATTTCTCCAATTACGTCTCAAAAATGAGGTGATTGTGAATAATTTAAACAATGGATTTCTCAAACTTTACATAATGATCTTCAGATTTGTCCTTTAATTGAGAGTTCGTATCAATTATAATCTCTTATTAACCAATTCTCTTGTTATATTAACATGGATTTTAAAAAATTATAATATTATAAAAAAATATATATTAATGTAAAAGAAAGATAACTATTTATAATAATTTTTTCCTACATCATTTCAATAATGTTTATCAATCAGTATTCTATAAGGAATAAATGTTTATCTTTATACGTCCGTGCGGGAAAATTCTAACTCTTCTAACTCTAATCTTTTATTTCTATTTTTTTAGCTTAAAATTGTATCCCGCACATATGTATATGAGCCGAGACTGGGGAACGAAGAGACTTAACACTAGACTCTACGTTTAATTAAGATTAATCCGTTCCCCACTTTCCCTCTAAATCTAGCATTGCGTGTTGAGTGGGGACACGATTGAGCTCTATATTTTAAAATAATATACAAATAAATTTTACATGTATTTAATATGAATATGTGATCCATCTTTAATATTCTAACATATTTCAGTAGCTCTACTTCAGCTTTGCAAGTTGCCACCAGCTGCAATGGAGTGCAGGAGTTTACGCCGAGCCGAGGCATTATTTAACTAGTCAACAAACAACTTCACCTCGGGCGGATTTGGCCGTTACGGCGGAAATGACTCGGAGACGACTTTACTTATATTTTACTCTTTTTGTGAAGCTTAATTCTCGACGCTGCTTGTGAATAGCCTTCCTCGGTGAGCTGTTCTGTAATGAATGTTTTTGTGAAGACAATTTACTTTATCTTAACTTACTTTACAACTTTGTGCCAACCCGTGGGACTGTGGTCGTTATAGTTGGTTGGTCAGAATTAAGATATATTACATCCTTAATTATAATATTGGAATTGTGCTGGTGTGTTGAGCCCCGAATACTGTTATTTGTACTAGAATTTTTTTATACATATATCCTTTGATTTTCAATCAATTTTTTTGTTTACTAGCGGCGCACCCGCGCGGCTTCGCCTGCTTTTAGTATACGAATATCTATTTATGAAAATTTATGTATTTAACAAAAAAAAAATCTGGGATAAAAGGCCTTTATGTTGCTCCATAGCCTCCTCTATCTTTGAGTGTAAAATCGATGATAATCATTTCAGCTAATTCCAAGCTTAACCCGAACGAAAAGAAAGACAGACACACATTTTAATATTGTTTGTTTGTATTTAGTATCCTATGAATAAATTGTGTACTTGAAGATAATTATAATTTTCAACAAAAAAAAACTTCTTTAACTTAACCAAACTTTCATCAAACCACCCTTGTACCCAAAATAATAAAAACATCAAATTCAAATTCAAAATATTCCTTATAACTATTATAAGCACTTTTGAATCGTCGAATGAATATATTAATTTCAAATAAAAAAAGTCATCAAAATCGGAACATGCAATCCACAAGAATTGATAACCTCCTCCTTTTACATGGGTCGGCTAAAAATGTAGATATTTGTAAAATATTTTTAAAATATTTTTAAATTATTTAAAGCAGTCGGTTTTAAAGTCACACTTCGTGCCACGTTGCATATATATAATATATTATTATATATTAATATTTTCATCAAATTGAAACACGCCGCAAATATATTAACAAATGTCGCAAAAAATCGGCGGAAGGCGGAAAACGTCTTAATACTTTTTTTCAGTTTCCTAAGAAACTGAAAAAAAGTATATATTTTGTTTATAACGTAAGAAAGACAGTCTTATTGTTATTTACATTTTAAAGTATTATTCCAACACTCAGATCTACAGACGACATCTAGACTACTTTGTAGCGTACTTAACGATCATAAGCTCACTAATGGCTTTGCCTTTAACGCTGGTAGCTAGCAATCTACTGAGTCACTAAAATTGCCCCCTACCACTTTTGTGAGCAAACTATATTTACAAGAGACAAATAAAAATATTTTGCGGCATTATAAAGTATCTATTTTATCACAGCAGTATTATACACAAGGAAAAATCGGTTAAGAGCGAGTCGGACTCGCCCACCGAAGCTTCCGTACCACTTCCAGGATAGTACGTCACCGAGAATACAATTTATAAACGTTTACAAAATTTTATAAATTTGCTGGTTCTTTTTTTTTAAGGTAGTGCTTCCCGTGTGGTCCCATTTTAATTTTGTCTTATTCAAAAATTAAATTCTAATATTAAATAAATTAAAATGCATTAAAATGCAAATAGTTTTATTTAATGATACCGAATTTATGATTGTGAATGCAAATTAATTCTATAATGGCTGTGATTTATTATTAAATATATTTTATTGTTGATCGATTTTTATGAATAGGTTTGTGTAATGGACAATAACGCGAGTTTCCAGTGAACGGTCCAATAACTATTCGTAGTGACACGAAGCGTTCAATAGAAAATGAAACAATATCTGTCAGAACACTACGTGTGAGACAAAATATAATAAAAAGGTATAAAACGATTTTTTGGAAATGTATGTTATAAATGTAAAGTTATATTTTGTTTCAGTTTCACAGTATCCCGCATTTAGCAGGGTAGGGTTCCTAATTTTAAGATACTCCGTTGTTCATTTTCCGGTAAATTTTCGAGTCGAGCGCTGAAATTCGCGCTTTTGCTTTTGGTACCAGAGCGAAAAATTTAAATATAAATAAATAATAATTCTTTGATTTTCACGATTATTACATATTTAAAATGACGCTATTACTGTACTGCCCTGGATTCCTGCAGAATGAATTGACTGTATCTTGACCTCTGGTATGGTGAAACTAAGTTAAGTTATCGGGATAATTTTGTTTTTAAAATTCGTGTCCATAAAAATATATTTTGGTTGTTAGATTATAAATAAGCTTACGAATTTAGTTAAATGAAAATAACTATGAAGATAGATAGGATTAAAACGATGTTTTAATCAAATAGACATTCTGTACAGACTAAGTAGTTGTTTATTGGCGACGCGACGGGCGGTTCAACTAATAGTAATTACTAGTAGATTGGCGTCGCGACGTTCGCTAAAGTAGCTCAGAAGCTAGAATTTTGCTGCTGAAATTTTTACTGTGACTCATATTGAAACATTTTCCTTTGCATTTTATTATTATTAAAATTATTTTTATTGGTAACACAGTAAACTACTACTACTACTATAACTACTACTACTACTACTATAACTACTACTAGTACTACTACTAAATATGTTATCTACGAATGTAAAGATTAGAGCTATCTATAATTAAGAGATAAAACTTTACGTTTTGTTTCTTATTTATAAAGATTGTTTACAATTTTTATAACTTTTTTTTTATTAATTTTAATTTTGTTTATTTTTATTTTATGTTTACCTTTTTTTAGTATAATACATTTTTATATTATTTTTAATTAGTTACTTAATTGAAATTGTGTTTATGTTATAAGTTTAAATTTATAAGTCTGTTTTTAGTATTTAGTTTAGATTTGAGCACCAACTTGACTATGCATATAAAGTTAGCCTATTATAGAGATATACTTCGAATCAATATATTTATAAATGTTTGTAACTATTGTAGTCTTAGTATGTAACGTTGGCTTCCTAATAAATGAATAAATAATAAATAAAAAACAATTATTTTTTTTGTAAATTTTCACTTTTGACAAAAAGAAACCTGGATAATTATAATTTTTGGAACATAACCACCATAATTTTCCTTAGAATGTTATTCGTATACTTCAGACATTTACATTGTTCATATATCAAATGAATCAAAAATAAGCATTTTATAAAACGTAAAACATTAAAACATAGGAATGAGTAGCACGATTTATATTATTTATATTTCCTTTATACTCATAAATCACAAAATCTGTCTGTTGAAAGTGCCTATAACTTATAACTTAAAAGCAACTCTTAGTGGTTGGAATTACACGAACAGAGGCTGGCTCTCAGCCAAACCAGTCAGGTATCCGCCTTCTTGTATGAGGTAAATTACGTTTATACTGTAATAATAATTGTGCATGCCGTTAAAAGTATTAAAACAAAAAAGAATGAAATATTTTTTGCGATTACCATTTCTTTATATTTTTTTAAATTATAAAATAATTCGATATATATTATTTTTTTATGTAGTATTGAATTTAATGAAGTAGAATATTGTTCTTTTCCCACTTTGCTAAATATGATAAGATATAAAAAGAAAAAAATAAGCAAGTTGTATCCATCATTGAGAAAATCGGTTCTTATTTTATTGAAAATGTTACGACAAAAGGAATTAAAAGATTTCTGAAGATATAAATGCGAGTGATGTTTGTGAAAACTTTTGAACGCACAGTGGAGTATATTCATTGAATTATGTAAAAAATGCTTACATCTTTTGTGCTACGTCTAGCATAAAATACAAATTCGAATTGACCATACAAAAAATTTACTTGCACCCAAACCGTTCTATATGATCTTTTTTTTAAATTTTCAACCGACTTATGAAAGAAAAGAAAGTTATCGATTCGGCTGTATTTATTATGTTTGTTACCTGAAAACTTTTGAATGGCTAAACTTTTTTGATTTTTTTTTCTTATTTGAAAGCTGAGCTAGATCCTTTTTTTATTTGCAAGCTAATGCTTCTCGTGTTTTAATTTACATTTTAATTTGCTCCATTTCTGACAATAGTAATCAGGAGAAAATCACATAAGTCTTACATTTGAATTAAGCAGGTATGTGCGCGATACATGAACGAATAAATCTGTATCCCACCGAAGTTTAGTTAGGTTCTGATTATGAGATTTGGTTGAAATTGAAGAATTCGATTTCTTTTTTGTTAAAAATTATGATTATTAAAAGGTAACCATTTGTAGGATCTCTTTATTGTCCGTCGGTGATGGACATAATTATCGCATGTATATCGCGGAGGTATACTCGTAGATCAGAAATCAAACTCCAATATTCAGGTTTATTGTCCGTTGCAGTACATAATTTATGTAGCTTATAAATCAACTCAATCAAAAGATACGAGTATTTGTGCTTCAATTTTCCTACATTTTGTATGAAATTCGCAGCGTAATCAAAACCAGGTCAGTCGTTGTGTAGGGGCATGATAAATTAACCAAGAATCTTAATGTTGAAAGAAGCAAGTACTAGAGTCTATACGTCCAAAGAGATGAAATGTTAAGAAAAACTAGCGATTATTATATGAAACTCTCCGTCATCAGTTAGTTAGGTATCGGATTTTGGCTTCTATTTCTGCAGTTTCTTTCATGGCAGGCACTACAGTAACACAAGACTCAAGTGATCTTTTCCTAATATGAATGATAGCAAGTTGGACTCTTTATGATCAAGGTGATTCTGTACCTACAATATTATTATTATTATTAGGATATTTCCAACAAAAAATACCTAAAGGATATCTCTAAACAAATAAAACTATTTTTGTTATAATTGTTTCTTATCAAAAGTTTGTGATGAGGGTAGAACGAGCTAGGCAAATTTTCTTTTAATATGTTTAGGTATAGGCATAGCCAAGTTTTAATTGTTTTTTGGTGCTATTTTGTTTTACCAAAGTATCATTTATTATGGTTGAAAGTCATTACTACATTATGTTTGCATATTTTTGTAAATTAGCAGTTAATTAAACTTGTAAAATTTATCTCTATCTATTAAAATTATAGTGCTCATCTTCTTCCGTTAGTACATATATATGGAGGATAACATAAATCCTCCATATACTACTAGACCTGGTCGGTTGGCTAATTTATTACAGAACTACAGAAACAAAAATAGTACCTACATACATACACCCGCAAATTTAAAGGAGACAGAATATTGTGGACCCAAATGTAAAGAGCTGAGATATGGTCTAAAAAATTTGTAATTTATTTTCAATTTTAGAATATCAATAGTTAGCTCAATTGTCAATAAAGAAGCGAAGAAAAATTAAAAAAAATGTTTTAGATTTTTAATCAATATAAATAATCCATTATTTTACTACGTAAATGAAATGTTTAGTCATTTTAATTAAGTATTAGTATTTTATTTTAACACACTTATTATTATAGGTTAGTAGTAGTTTACGGTATAAATAAAGAAAATGACAATTATTTATTGAAAAAAAAAAAGAAATCCATTTTGAATAGATCATCTATATCATATTTTAAATGACAGATGTGACAGCTGATTGACATTGAAATCTTGTCTAATGTGTTTTACATTTTTTGTCAACTCGTTTCGTTCGTTTCGATGCGTTAAGAGTACTTTCACGTTCTCTACTTTATACGACCCTTACTTCCCCAGTGGACGTTGAAATCTTTTGGATCTAACCACCACCACGGCGACCACTATAGATAGATATGGATCGAGTGAGGATCGAATCCAAAACCGTCCATCTTCGTCCTCACACCCTTGGCCCTTGTGTCACGACGGCCTCAAGTGTAAAGACAATAACTTTAAATTACTTTAAGTAGGTGAGGCCAGTCGTGGCACAGTGGCACAAAGTGTGACAGTAAAACCGACTGGTTGTGGGTTCGATCCCCACTCGAGG
>DWAO01006716.1:0-10724 GCA_018230605.1 Heliconius congener
CGTTCTCTCTGACTACCCCGCTAGGGATAAAGCGTGAAGTTAAGTTAAGTTATTAAGTTAAGTGTTTGTTAATATTTTTATTCTTTATAATATAATAAACTGTTATCTTTATATCATTAGCTGTAAGTATTCTATATACAACCGAAATTAATATTTCTCTTCATAACGTATAAGAAATGTTCCATCAATCATGAGTTGGTATAAATAGCTTTTGAATGAAGTCCGATATGACAGTGTTACTAAGCAGTGTCCTATTATGGAAAATATACAAGGAGATGGAGAAAATATATAAGGGGAAAAAATCCAAGATTTTAAGTATATCCACAATGTAGGTGGAAAATATTTTATTAAACTACTTTTTCAGAAAACGTATAAAAATTTTAACGTAGCAGGATGGGTTCAAATCCCTCTCTCTCATCTTTTGGAAACCAAGAGTCACTTTTTTTTTTGATGTCCAAATCCAATCAAGTACTAACGTTTGGCTTACAGGTTAAAGTACTTGGAGGGTTTCTAAAAGACACGATTTTGAATTCCGCTACGTTCAAGCTTTTTTTTATACATTTTTCAAAAGTATTTTTCTATAAAAATATTTTTCATAAAGAGTTAGATATTGACTATTAGATTAATTTTAGCCTTACTTTACATCCCGCACATTACAAGGTAAGCAAGGACAAGGACCTACTGTTAAGACACTCTGTTGAGTCAGTTAAGACCCTCCGTTGAAAGGTAGACGACTTTCCGCCTGATGTTGTAGATATTTCCAATACGGTGGCGGAACTTAATGCCGCTTTTTGTTTTGTGAGAAGAGCGAGAACATAAAAATAAAAATAATTAATTCCCTGAGTGAAAATCAAACCTAACAACCTTCCTGTTTACAGTCAAACGCTATGCCGCTGCGCCACCACGGCTTCAATATTTTTTGTAAAATATTTTACAATTTTCTATACAAAAAGATTTATAAATATATTTTGGTAATTCGAAGTATCGGCATTTTTAATTTACTCCAATTAAACATGACACTAGCGGCTTCATCAGATTTATTAAATAAATGTAATTTAAGCCTCAAACGCCTCAAAAGCCTAGTTTAAAATTTAAATAATACAATATTGTTTTTTTTTTATAAAAATAATTTTATTTCTACCTCATAGAGAGCAAGGAAACCGCCTGAATTACAGATCATAGTATTTTGAGTGACGGAACTCAACGCTGCACTTTATATAAAGCGGAAAAAAGAAAAAAATATTCTCCCCAGTAGGTATCGAACTCACAACCATTGCGGTTACAGTCAATCTTTATCCCACTGTAGTATTATGGCAGTTTTGTAAGATTTTATTTGGGGGTAAGGTAGGATTTTCAATCGTTTCAAGTAAAAAGGTATTAATATTTAATATAAAATGTTTTCAATTAAAAAACGATAAATTATAACGAAAGATAAGAAAAGAACGATGAATTATATCCATGAATTACAGGATTAGGTCTGTCCCGCTACAGAAAATTTTGAAAAATTTATACTTTATACACGGCAGGATAGGCGGAGAAAACTAGGCTCAAGACAATCCATTCTCCACTTTCCTCGTGAATTCGAAATATTGCATCGCGTAACTTAACGCCAACTTAAAACTAAATAGACACAATTTAAACATGGCTTCCCGTCCGTGGTCAATAGTAACTCCTCGTTGTAAATGACACATGCCACGTTCTATGTGCGGGAGGTAACTCTGACTGCAGGTACAGTAAGCTACATTGAAACGATTAACCTGATGTTTAGCGTATTATAGACTATCTAAAACGATACATATTTTTTAACTCAAACCATCAGCTGCTCAGATTAGAGTGTTCAAACAAACAAACTCTTCATATTTACAATAGTATTAACACAGAAGTATTAATTTAAAATGTGCTGGAAACACAAAATTTAAGTATTTCAATATTAGCATTGAACACCCGCATATGCTTATAAGCCCCATAAAAAATAATTGTTATTATGGTCATACCCATGTAGAGAATGAAAACGATTTTAATAGCTTTTACACGATTTTAGCCCAATTTTCTATAAATAGATTGCGAAAAACTGCAAACGACACGGGTGTGGATGGGATAAATCATTTCCATTGTCATTTGAAACACAGCGTGGTGTTGAGTCAACACGCAATGTCTCGATTTCGGGTAGGTATTTGAAAACGGAGTGTCTTAATAAGCACTAGGTTATCTCTGCCTATTCCTCTATAATGTTTCTTTTGTGACCTAAGTAGGGATTTACCTTATTTTTTGTATTACTAATTTGATAGCTTTGTTCCTGTAGCGTGATGCTTTATCAGTACATATTTTTATTTTATCACTACCAACACTCAATTATTTATTTTCTCATCTGAATTACGTTCAAAACTAAAGTTTCTAAAGGCTAATCTGTTCCTGAGTTAAGGGTGCACAAACGCACGGATAAACCGACAAACAACAATTTGTATAAATCGATGTTCACGTTGCTACAGCAACCCATATTTTGCCCTTTAACGGCTCTTATAGTAACTTTAAATCGAATAATCGAAACAAATAGTATTCAGCTCAGTTGTGCTGATACTGAATAGGATAATAGGCGTGAAGCAGTAAGTCACGAGGATCTTATTGGGAAGTGTATGAAAATGAACATAATGTACGGTAATGCTTGAGTTTCATATATTATTTATAGAATATTGTAGAATCTCATTACAATAATCATCTGACAAATAAATGTTAAGCAATGAACGAACGAAATGGAGTCACATAATTTTAAAGTTAATTTAAAGGCTTTATTTAAAAGTATAAAATTAAAAATCTAGTTAAAACTATGTTATCTATATTATAAGAATATACAATATGGAAAATAACTAATTTGAAAACTAGTCCAACTCTACATACAATATGACCTGAAAAATATGAAATAAAATCTTCATTTAAATTACGCAACTCTACATATAATATACAAACATTACGAAATATAATAAATAACAAATGCAAAATATTATAAATACAAATCTACAACTTAAATTACAATACGAACGTAATTTCGTCTAGTTATTTACATCTACCTCAATGTTATATTCAATTCAAGGCCGAGCAAACACTTAGCCAACCAGTTACTTTTTATTTGTCATTCGCAGTTTATTACGTGAAATTATGTCATATTGTATTGTAAACAAAATGCGTTTTGGCGCCATCTGGGGAGAATTATGTTGATGACAGTCATGCCTTAAACTATACTATTTTAAATATTTTTATTTATTTTAAATAGAG
Organism: Heliconius congener; assembly: GCA_018230605.1. Lineage (NCBI taxonomy): Eukaryota > Metazoa > Arthropoda > Insecta > Lepidoptera > Nymphalidae > Heliconius > Heliconius congener. The sequence goes on from DWAO01006716.1 coordinate 3,271, forward strand.
TGAGAATGGAGTAGGAAAAATAGCCCACATTCGTGATATTTTATTCCGTTCTGTTTTTGTTTATCGCGTAAAGGTACCAGTTGAGCACTAATCACTTTGCCAATGTCATATTGCATGAAAATTTGGAAAACACACGAAGGAGATTGATTCAACACTGTGTGAAAATTTACACAATAGGAAAATAAATGTATGATAAAAAGAGATTCAATAGAAAATATTGTATTCATTTCTAATATAAAATCATTACTAAGCTAAGTATGTAATTACAATAAATATATATATATAACAAAGTTGGTAAGTAATATTTTACAAATATGTATGTTATCTTACAGTTTAATATTATTATTATATTATGGATAGACATTGTGTTTGTGTTTTGGCGCCATCTGGAGTAAACTATGTAGTGACAGGCGTGCTTGTCACGTGCTTCTGACGAACTGCTTTACTGACCCACAACCGGCCAGCCAATCAGGAGGCGGCCTGCTTTATCGACGTAGCCGTTCACACCAATCACGAGACTATAATCTGTGACCATACCGGGCACATGTGATTAGAGTATAGTGCTACTGAAATATATATTTTTATAAGTTATTAATAAATTTTTAAATTTTAATTATTTTTAATTTGTTTATTAGGGTTTTTTTTTTAAGTTTTCCTTTGGTGTTTCAGCGATGAGTAGGAACGGTAAGGTTTTTATTTTAAATGCGTAAAAAGTTGCAGCGCTAGCTCAAGGTGGTTTGTGACAATATTATTTAGTGTTTGTTTTGTGTGTGGGAGATAGATGGCGTTAGTTGGGCCTTTTATTGACGAAGTAGTTTTCATTTATTGCTCGAGATGGCGCCAAAATTATATTTTTTTTACTTTGTTTTGTTACATTTAATAATAAGATAATATTAAACATTACTTTTAACTATAGATACTATAAAAATAAAAAAAACAAATATAAATATGTGAATGGTGATATTTTATATCTAATTATTTTCGTTGTCTAAGAACGCAAAATCATCATTACATCGCTTTTTATATATTCAATATTTTTTTTTATTTAATTTTGTTTTGCTTAAATCATTATTTGTTTTTTTCCAGATTTCCTGAGTCACGGGGCTAGTTTCAACAAGAAATACGGTTAGTATACAGAATTTGTATTTAAATAAAAAAATGTCAGTTGTCAATCAGTCAGTCAATTTTATCATGAATATGGATAAAAATATATAAAAATACTGAACAACAACAGTTATTTACATTATTGTGTTTTATATAAATTTATAAAATAAAAAGTAAGGATAGCACGAGTTGATTATGATTAAATTTTTTTACTTCACTTTTCAACTGACATTTTCTACGATACGTTTATATATTTCTAAAATTCCAATTCTTCAACTTAAAATAGGCATCGCGAATATCCTATGCAAAGATTGTTAGTATTTTCCTTGATATTATGTGGATGTATGGTGTATGATGTATATGTTTGTGATAATTCAAGATTTTATACTATGAGTCAACCGCTAACGAGTAATTGTTTAGAAAATGCAAGACGTTTTAGCGGAAAAATTATAATGATTAAATACATGTATAAATTCAAAAATGAATTGTAGAAACATTATGTTCTTGTATTTATATTTATCGTCTTCTTATATTTAATAAGATAACATATAATTTATTATTTTAGGTTTGTAAAATTGTAACGGATCGCTGTATATGGAATATATATAAAAAAATGTTATTGGTTACATTTAATAACTGAATAACGGACGAACGGAATAATAACGGACGGAAACGGAACAAATTAACAAAGGTCTTTAAAATTTTTGTCTGTATGTCGATCCGTTACAATTTTATTATGAGAATAAATTTAAAAGTGAAACCACTCATCACCATCAATATTTAGAAATCATAAATTTAAATACTGCAAAATGACTTTAACCGCGTCAAAAAAAAAGATATATTCTTTATTGCACTTTAAAAAAACGAATAAGTTACACATTTTCACTATCTATTCGTATATAGAAACTGGAAAAAGACTTTTAAATTTCTAATTTTTATGTATAAACTTCACATTGTATCAAGCATATAGCTGGAAAGATACAGGTGACATAGAGTTAGGACACTGCGCTCCCCATTTTCCGCCGAATTTTCGAGATGAAAATAAAAATAACAAATAAACAATTCATTGAACCGAGTGGGAATCGAGCCTCAACCAACATCATTATCAATTATTTAAAATTTAACGTATAAAAATAAAATTTACTGTGCTACAAAGGAAAATCGATTCAACATTCAGCATTTTACGTGTATTTAATACATGTACAGCGAAGTTGACATCTATAAACGAGGTTCAATTGCTTTCAACTAGATGGCAATGAAATAAAATATTTTCTACACCATTATTATTATTAAGATGTTCAGTTATAGGTATATTATACTACGTTTACCCGCGGCTTCGTCCGTGTCGTCAAATGGCAAACACTAAGAAATGTGTATGACACATGAGTCATGACACAGAATGCGTCCAAGGTAAACCGGATCGAAGGCAGATCGGAGAGAACCCACTATTCGAAATGATTATCGCGAAGATAGCCTTTAGATTTCCTCGATAAATTGACTGCTTAGTACAAAAATAACTGTTCAATTCGAAGCAGTATTACCTACAAACAAACTCTACTTTTTACAATATTATCATAGCTGTTAATGAAATATTCCACCACTTAACCCGCAATGTCTACAGATTTCGGAGGTAAGTACGGGAGTGACTTAAAACTAGATTCCCTCTGCCTACCCTGCTGTGTGCGGGCTACAGCGTGAAGCTGAAATGCTTCAAAACGTGTTTTTTTCAATCATCGATTTTACCGTTTTTACAAAGTACGGCGTTTAGTTTCCGATTTAACATGTAGAGTCTGAAAAATGGGGTACTAGGAAGTTTTTCTTAGATTCTGGTTTGGATAAAGTAAAAAAAAGGCTCGACTCTATTAATTATGTGTACTTGTAAGTTTTTTTTGTATACCTACTTATTAGAAAAAAGTTGTTTTACAATATTACATCTTTTCATATCTACAAACAATACGAACATATAAGAAATATTGTTTTAACGCAAAGCCAAGCTTACACTTTATTGTTCGTCTGTCTGTCTATGTGTGTGGGTCATGATTCTTTCTCTCAGGAACGCTTGGAGATATCGAGTTGAAATACAAACCATATACTCAAATCTACAGGCTCATGATTTCCTGAAAAAATCGTATTTCTACATTTACTTAAAAAAAAGATTTGGTATAAAAAGATATGGTATGGTATATATGGGCCAAAAACGCGTATTTCGACACTATAAAGGGAATCAAAATTAATAGGGTGCTTCCGGTTGACCTAGAATAATGAAATTTGGCAATTAGCATCTATAAGTTATTTCTAGTACTAATTCATGAAAAAAATTGAAAACTTTTCATTTGTGGTTAGATCCTAAATAATAATAGCCTTAAAAGGGGACTAAAATTTGGCATTATAACTGCAAGTTCAAGTGAGGTGTCACATGAAAGGGCGCTCGCTAAGCTAAGCTTGATTTCAGAAAAACCTCGAGACCTCCAATTTTGGAACCCTCGGTGGGCGAGCCTGACTCGCACTTGTTAGGTTTTTTTATCTTCATACACCTGCACATACTGTAAACCGAGGGAACCTAGATACCTAGTGTTAAAACACGCCGTTCCCATTAAGACACTTCTGGTCCCCGCTTTCCGCCGAATTGTCGATGCATTATATGTGGAGTGGCGGAACTCAACGCCGCGTTACCAGAGGAAATGCAAATATTAAAAAGATATTTCATTTCCTGGGAATGGGAACCGAACACAACCTGTTCACAGTCGCACTCATGTGCCCCTGCCCTATTTTCTTTTGTTTTGTTTTTCTATATTTATAGTAGAATTTGTATCTTCTAACCTAGAACTAGAAGATTATTTAACACCCAGCCACTCAACCATGTATATAAAATCCCATGCGTTTATAGCATTAAAATGAAACTTGTACGTATTCAGCATACGAGATGTATAACGATCTCGATACAATATGTTATTTTTTGCATTTTCTATTGAATAGCGAAACTTAACGCCACGTTTTGTTACCAGGGCGGAGAATACATTACTTCAAATGAATATCGAATCTGTAGCCATCGCGTTTACAATCATACATTGACTCACTGCGCCACAATGTCCTGATCCGAGTTTCGTTTTCATATATAAATGGATAGCTCATCATTTAAATGTAATATAATGATTTACAGCTTCTATGAACAATTGTATACTCGTATAAGGACACGTTATATGTAAATTTAAATAATCAACATAAGCTTGCCGTTTTTTTTATAAAGAAGATATTTGAAATTGAAGTCGTGGTGCGGAGGCCCAGTGTCTGACTGTAAACGCGACGGTTGTGGGTTCAATTCCTTCTCGAAGAATGAATTTTCATTTAATCTCTCTGGTTACATAATAAAGCGTGGCGTTGACATCCGTCACTCAACACGCAATGTTTCAAAAATTGAGGGGTTTGTGGGGAATAGAGGGTCCTAACACTAGGTTCCCTCGGACTGCAGTGTGGGATGAAGTGTGAAGCTGCTTGACTTATTTACAAAAATATGATTTTTGAAGAACAACAATGTAGTTTTTTGCCTTATAGCTTACAACAGCTGTCTGTATTTGACATATGCATATAGCAGTTATACTTTTATCGCTCATTTGGGGTAGCAATTATAATGACATATTTTTTTTATTAAAAAAAATATAAATAAAATAAAATCAGTTTTACGATGTATCCCGCGCACAACAGGGTAGGCAGAGGAAACCTAAGACACTCCGTTCCCCACTATCCGGATCCCCACTTTGAGGCATTGCCGCGAGGCGTTGCTCGACACCAGAGCGAAGAAATGAAAATATAAATTTAAATATTTTATATCCTCGATTGGGATCGAACCCACAACCAGTCGCGTTTACAATCACACACTAGTGCCACTGCGCCACGACTGGTATAAATAAGAATAATTAAAAAATCATGTATGCGGAAATAGTTCAAAAATGCAAATACGTTATTTTATCTACAAATAACTGAGAGTATAAGAATCCCTCACACCATATTTTTTTTAGATTAGAAATAAAAATAAAATTAACAATATTTTTATAAGAAGATATAATCCTTTTGCGCAAATTTATATCCATTTCAGAGATGTTTAGCTAAGTGGTAAAACTCAGGTTATTTTTTTAGCTTCACGCCGTAATCCACACAAAATAGACACAGGGAACTTGGGAACATAGTGTTAAGACACTCTGTTCCCATTAAGACACTTCCGTATCCCACTTTTCGCTGAATTCTGTATTCTCTGTAATTAAATATTTCATTTCCTCAAGTGGGAACCGAACCTTCAACTTACCCTGTTTATAATCACGCGCTTGTGCCCCTGCATCACGACTGGTCCCAAGTCAATATTAATAAAAAAAAAATAGCTTGGCAGAGGAACCTAGTGCTTGACACGAGGTTCCGTTCTCCACTCATCGCTCAAGTTTCGTTTCATTGCGTACGACTGGTTGTGGAAATGAAATTAAATTAATTCCCAGGAGTGGGAATCAAACCGATAGCCTTCGCGCTTGCAACAGATATATAACTATGTAAATTAAAATTAAGTGTCATAGTAAATAATAGTTCATATAGGTAATGTAAGGTTGTTCTCAATTATTTGTTCATTAAAAAATTCTAACTCGAGGTAATGAAATAGCCGCACGAATTCCTTTTCAGTATCAATATTAATATAAACCATGATGACGTAGATAAGGCTGTCGTGGCGTAGTGGGACAGCCTCAGTAAATGCGATAGTTGTGGGTTCGATGCCAGGTAGTGATAATAGTATATTGAAATTTTCCCGGTAAAACAAATCACGGTGTTTAGATCCACCAGTTCAAATAAGTTAGTTAATAACTTAACTAACTAAATAATTGACTAGCAATTCACTATGAACAAATACTCATAGAAGTTAAAACCTATAATAAACCAAGAACATAAATAGTATAGAAAATCATATAAAACGGAGAACTAAAGAGAAAAAGCAGAGAAAAAAAACACTAAAACCCACACTATCAGTCTACAAGGCCGGTCACGTTTCGCGTGGCGTGCGCCGCCAGCACGGATAGACGCACGTGCCTCGTCCAACCATCTCTCAATCCCGCGTAGCCGACCCTGGAGGTCGGTCGTGTCACCATTGAGCTACCCGAGGACAGGATATGGCCAGCGCAACGGCTGGACAGACACGGCTATATAGATATGGGTATAGATTCAAATTCTGACAAATGTTTCTTACAACCGGCACCTATATCGCGGCGGCATAACATGTTCATACCAGGTAGGTTGTGTGTTTGTTATAATAAGTTTTGTGTGTACACTTTGTACGGTCACACAAATGTTATAATATAAGTTGTGTTATGTTTGGTTTGTGTTTATATCCGTATTTAATCGAAGTGTTGTGTTTACTTCAGTTAAAAGTCTATACCGGCGTTTTGACGTAGTATGTTTATATCAGACACATACATGTGTATATAGGATTTTCTTTTCTATTTTGTTGTGTGTTTGTGTAAATATTATCTAAATTTGTTCTACTTTTTGACATGCAAGACACAAAACAGTTCTTATTCTGTGTATGTATAACAGACGCTATGTTATTATTCTTCACATAATTTACATCGGCGTCTCTACCTCATTGCCATAATTATGTTTAGACCAGGTAGATTGTCTTTTTTTTCTATTCTACTATTTTTATATTTAAATTATGTTATTTATATATTAAAATAACTCACGGCCTGTCTCTCCATCATATATCGCTTTGGTGCAACAATGACGTATTTACTACAACTATGGAATATTTCAGGAGACACAATCGAAATATGTTTATAGTGTTTCCGCATATATTAACATTTGTAACTGCGTTTTTTTTAAAGTGTCATTTTGTCATTATTGTACCAAGAAGATAAGAAGTTGCTATAGGCGGTGTATAACTAGCTGAAACGGTTGTACGTTTTACGTTTTTTTATTTTTTCCCCATACATTGTTATATATTGTGTTAGATTTGTCTGCCACGCTAAGTTGTTATTATACATTCAGTTTCGACCGACCACTATGTTTTTTCGTATTACTATTCCCCTTTTTTTCAACCTTCACACTCCGCATATATGGGAGACAGAGGGAACGTAATGTTAAAACATTCCGTTCTCCACTCTCCGTCTAATTTTCGAGACATTGTACGTACTGTTCTTCGTACGAATCGTTCTGCATACGAATCAAACGCACGACCGACGGGTTCACAGTAACACGCTGTCCTGCTGAACCGCCACGGCGTCATATATCTTTTTTATATGTATAAGTATATATTATTTATTAATATTTATAATATATATATATATATATATATATATATATATATATATATATATATA